>VDFB02019222.1:0-23485 GCA_007258455.2 Sequoia sempervirens
ACAGTGTTGAGCTAGCACAGATTGAAGACAATCCGGTGTACAGATTGAAGACCATTCAACACAAAGCGAACACTGCCAGATCTGTGTTCAGTCATTGCCAGGTGTGATTTACCAAGTTGCCTTCTGTCATTCCATATTGCCAGGTGTTGTATATCGGTCTTGTGTTAGACCTCATTGTAATGTGTAAAATTGCCACTGTTACATCAAATATAAGAGAGATCTTTGTTGCTGGGTTTTTCTCCCTCAAGAGGAGGGTTTTCCCAGGGTATATGCTGTGTTATTTTGTTTGATTTTTGAATTACTTTCTGTGCATTTAATCTGTTCACTTAAATTTAACAGTTACGACCTTCACACTGTTGGTATTAGTATGTTTTTTGTATAACCACCACTACTAGCTTACATGCTTGCAATAGCACATACAAATGCATCTTCACTCTAGATTGCTTGCAGTATTTTGTATCATCTTCTAGGACATTATCCAGCCCTTAGATCATGCTTACGTGTTCACCAATTTTATCAGAGGTGCACCTAAATAACCGATCATTCTTCTAGCAAGTGCTAAGTAACTATGTGGTGGCGAGTTCTTCTAGAGGCCTTGCGATGGCTATCACATCATCTCCATATTCATACAAGCCACGTATGATGCATTGCAATTATTGTCATATCATCACCACATGTTAATCAACATAAAATGCTACACTGCAATACTAAAAATCACTACATTTCATTGCATTTCATCGCATTCCATCACAAAGTAGATAAACTCTTACCACGAGGATTCTCCTAGGTGAATATCACCTCAATCCCAACATATATAAGATCGAATGTAAAGCTGATGATATTCACAATAGGAGGGGATAGATTATGTGGAAAATTTTGCTTCTACTGTATAGATGGTGACATTTTGGTTACTTCTCTCCATACCATCCTTGTTTGGTTGAAAGGTGTATCAAATGGATGTGAAGAGTGCCTTTGTCAATGAGGATTTGCATGAGGATGTCTACATAGTGTAGTTTGAAGAATTTTAGGCACCTCTTAGTGATCATCATGTTTATTAGCATCCTAACTCTTTGTATGGGCTTAAGTAGGCTTCATGAGCATGGCATACAAAATTGATTGACATCTTCAAGATTTTGGTTGCTGTCACAGTTAGCAAGGTCACTAAATTAGAGCGTGTGAAATCTGATCAATTTCTTGAGTTTCTTTATACATTGGAAAATTAAAAATACTTTCAATGGAGTTGGCATCTAGTTTGCAGATAACTTGGCCATCACTGAACAAGTATCCCACTTCTTAGTAATAGAATGTTTTGCACAAGACGCAATGAACTCTTGACTTTGCATTAAATGTAGTGCCCCTCCATGATTCACCCTTTCATGATTATGTCAGATGCTTGTGGATTCATTTTATTTCTCAGGTACTCTTTGCACCGTGGTTGGATTCTTGTGATTTTGATAAGAGTGCAAGGTGGTCATGCCTTGCACTGTGTATAGATTCTGTGATTGTGATTTGTGTGCGAGATGGTTAATGCCTTGCACTGTTTTTGGATTTATGTGATTTTGATGAGTGTTTAAGATGGTTTTTACCTTGCTTGTTGTGTAGGGTCTTCTAGTTGCAAGTAAGGGGAGTGGCTCTCAATGGGGGCCGACGTCTAGTGAGAGATTGTCAAGGTAACCCATTGGAGAGTTTCTTAATCCAGTGATAACCTTAATAATAAAATTAGGGGGATGGGTAGATCTCACATTAAACAAGATAATTGGATGCCTCACCCATGCCTGCAATGCTCGTTTAGGCTAAGGATGGGTTGAGAAGGCTTGGTTGGCAAGATCAACTTCCTTGCCCTCACGAAAGGAATGTTGGTTCTGCATGTGTCACCCTATGGGGCCGACGTCTAGTGAGAGACTGTCAGGATAACCATAGATGGGGGCCAATGTCTGGTAAGAGACTGTCAGGATAACCCATGCTAAGACCATGCGATGACACTCTTCCCTACTGCAGTCTAACATTCCCTAGTTATGTTTTTCCTTTCTGTCGTGTGGATGCCTCTGGACGCAATGTATGTGTTTATGTGATGTTAATGTTGTTGCAGTGTTGTGTTTGGGCCATGTTCATTCCTTGTTTATGTTAGCCTTCTGTCTTCTTGACCGTTTGTTAGTAGTGGGACTTTGTGTTATCTCCTAGCACGGGGGGTGGACCTTAGGGATCCACATGGTTGGGAGGTTGGTGCTTTTTCCTCCATTGGGTTTTCCTTGCTATTTGCTTGTGTGCGTGGAGGTTGTACTTTGTGTAGCAGATTCCAGTTCATGTTCCAGTTCGGGAAGACAGTCTTCTATGTATATGTAATGGAATGTACTCCAGTTGTACCATTGATTGTGATTTGATGTAATCTTCCCAATTGTATTTGGGGAAGCCTTATTGTAAACAATGTAATGATGTAACGAGTTGTGATGTACTCTCATGTAATGTAATTTGTTAGTTATTTATAAATGATCTTCATGCTATTTAACGGATGACATGTTATAGAAATGTATATTGTTGAATCATTTAATGTGATGGATTAAAATGAACTCTTGATTGTTAGTTAAATCATGGTTAATGAAATGATTCTAGTTCTTGTTTATAGTTGTGTTAGTAATGCAGTCATGGAACCTTAGAGGACTTAGTTTAGTTTACATGCTATGTTAAGTTATGCAGTTCGTTGTTATTCTTTCTTAAAAAAAAAAATTGTCCCATTTTTTTTAGTCATGTTTGTGTGTTGTCCTCTAGGGTTCCTTGGCGGGGCGTTACATTAAAATTGGAAAAGAGGCTGCCTCAAATACACCAATGTCCCAAAGTCTTCTTTTCATGTTATTCCCCTTCTTGATGTGTTCATCTAACTCCCAACTCTTGTACATTCACATGTCTGATTTTGGTCTGCCTGATTCTTGGGTATTTGAACACTAGTTTTGAAGGAGAGTCCATTTGGAAATGATATTGCATCTTTCTGATTTGAATATGCAAGGAACGACTGCTGTTTAGGCAACTGAAAAACAATCTTTCACTGCCCTTAATCACAACCACAATCTAGATGCCTTGAAAGCATTAGAATCCAAAAATCACTGTTTTACAACACTTCAAAGACGGAGAACCTGCTATTATCAGACTGTCATACCTATTCCCTACAGTCGACAATGAGAATGAACCATAGAAATATATGCAAGGAGCTTGAAATTTGCTTTCTTAAGACTTGTCATGAAAGACCACCCAAAACTGCCACCAAACCCTTAGAATCTCAGCTGAAAACACCCTAACGGTTGTCATGTCCCCATTTTTGGCGAGCATCGAGATCGTAAGATTGGCCTATCGGAGACCCTCGTAGGCGGACGGTGGTTAGAGGGTCGTTTGGGAGCTTGGCTCATTTATGGCAGTTTGAACAATGGCCTTCGTTTGGGCTCGATGAGACCCCCTGCAGAGTTGCTATTTTAAGCAGTTGCTGTGAACCCCGTTTTTGACCTCTGCCTATTTTTGTGGTCTCTTTCCTTTAATGGAAATGATGTCGAATGAAATGCGATAGAATTTAAATTTAATTATTAAATAAATATTAATTTAAATTTTAAATATAAAGTTATAATTTTAAATTATAACTTAAGTGATTCTCATAAAGGGGGCGCCCATCATCAAAAAGGGGCCAGTTAATAATTATAATTTATTATAATTATTTGACGGAGAACTATTGAAAGATTAAAAGATTAAAAGTTGAAATATTTAAAAATTCCCTATCTTTAAGGAAATCGCACTTTTGAGAAGAATAAAGGGTTTTGCCTTGGGAATTGTGCATTATGATATTTTATGAATTGAAAATTTGCCAGTCTTTGCCAGAGAACGGAGACCTTAGGGTTTGAGTTCGAAATTCGTTGGAGAAACGAGCCATCTCCATGAAGCGTTCAGAGGATGTGAAATAACATCTGATTTATTGCCATCAGAGAATTTCTTCATTTCAGAAGAAGTTGCAGAGCATCACAGAGTTGATATATTCAGGGGTTTTCAGAGTTGAATCCAGTTGAACAAATCTATTCAGGAAAGCACCTATTTTTACCAGATACAGGAAACCACAGAGAAGGCTGTATATTTAATTTATTAATATTGCTGCACACAGGGCCGTACAACTGTACCAGGCCGTACTTCTTCAGAAAGGGGCGTATTTCTCAAAGCAAACAAACCGCCTTCTTTTCTTCAGTTGATCTTCATCAGTTTGGGGCGCCTATCACCCTGGCATCACCTGGGATTATCAGGAGATGGGAGAAGTCACTATTTAGAGCAGCCGTACCACTTTGCAGCAGATCAGCAGGCCGTACTAACAGCATTAAGGTGTGTTCATTACCTTGTGTAAAGCGCTTCCCACATTGGCTGGATATCTTCATCACAGGAGGCGCCTACATCTCTGGAGCAGTTGGCTTACATCTGACAGGAGGGAAAGGAAGAGTATTCTGCAGCCGTACAGATCTAATTACTTCAGCCAGTTGCATTTATCAGGTTCTTTCAAATTTAAAAAATATTAGTTATGTTCGTGTTGCATGTTGTCAGACTTCACTTGTAATTTGTCCAGAAGATTCATAAATGAATAGCCAGTGTTAGTTCTTGCTTTCTCTATCAATATTGTGGAAATAGCATTTACTTTAAATTTATTATCAAATTATTTGCAAAAATCGTACTATTGCATCTAATGCTTAAAACCCTAGAAACGTTGAAAAAAACCAAAACTTCAGAAAACATCAGACAAACAGTCAGAGACAGAGATAGGAAACAAGGGGTTTCTACAACAGTCCCCTTTGGATAAAAGAATTTCGTATGACTGTTGTATGCCCTTTTTGAGATGAAAAAATCAACATGGAAGCATGCAAAAAGGGAATCTGTAAAAGCCCTTACTCAAAATACAAACTAACATGCAAATTCCAAAACGAAAAGCAGAATTTCCAACACACAGAATTTCTGATTGGCAACATTTTTTTGTATTATTTCTATAGGATACAATGCAAATAAAATCACACAAATATAGTGTAGTAAGATGAAAAGAATGCACCTGGTATTTGCATCCACTGAATGATGAAAAGTTATTAAAAAAGAAGAGAAGGTTGCTCAATGATACAACTCTAGAAACTAAGAAAGTGGGCAGAGATAGAGAGAGTAGATCACTTTAGGATGCAAAAATTAAGACCAGATCTGCCCATAAAATTTTCCAAGCAAAACCCTATCAAAACTAGCTGCAAATTTCAATTGAAATCCCTTTGAATGCACAAGTGCAGACTCTTCATGAATTGGTCCACTGAAATAAAAAAGCCATGCTCTTTGACTTTGAGATCTGAAGGTTTTCCTTCTCAAATCAGCCAGTTTTTGCTGTTATACAGTCACCCCCAAGAAGAAAAGAATAGGCTTTCTCCCAATGCAAAGATGCCACTTTCTCCTAAAAATCCCTTTTTATACACTTAGCTGCCAACCCTAGATTAAGATAATAATTACTTTAGAAACTCGCACCTTAAAAAATAAGTCTAATGTATTAAAGTGACACCCTTTATTATTAAATGTCACAACATTAGACATTAGAGTCTTTCCTTGAGTTTAAGTCAAAATTCTAATGTATCCAAAATGACATGAAATTGAATTAAATTCATTAATTCTAGAAATACTAGACCGTTGCACAAAGATCACATCTTAAATTGAGATTGGCATTTCAGATACCTAAAGTGTCAAAATCCCAAATTAGAAGACTTAAAGCTGAATCTAACAACTATATGCATGCCACAATCCAAAGTGTCCATCCTTGTCAAATGTAGCCTAGAAAGTAGGAATAGACCTCTCAAAGTCATAATTTAATCATAATCACCCATTAAAGTCTCTGATACAATTTTGAATTAAACCAGGGTAGAATTGAACACATCTAGATTCTAGGGAGAACATTAGCGCCTCTCAAAATTTGGTTCAACCTCCTAAAAAGTAGGAAGAACCCTAAAATATAGGAATTTCTTTTTTATTTGCTAGGAAAAGAATACAAAACACATGCATTTAGTTACTTGTGTTTATTCCTCCTACACACAAACATCCACTCACCATGCTTCACAAAATAGGTGAGTGGGGCCCACAGCCTGCTATCATCTAGAAAGGGACATTACAGAATCTAGGAGCTTGTAACCTGCTGCTATATGACTGTTGCTGCTGTCAAACAGAAGCTGCCACAAACACCTTCAAAGCCTTGAAACTTTAGCTGTTTTGTACTTGTCAAATGTTTGAACACTTCAAGGTGTATACAAAGGCTGCTGTTTTGTGCTAACAAATGATGGGCTACCATCAAAACTGCTGCAAACCACAACATATCTACCACAAAACCCTTATGAAATCAAGACAAACTAGGAGAGTAATTGCTATAGAGCTCAGCGAATGGAAATGGGGTGTGGTCCTCTGGTGTTCATGAGGAAATCTTGAAGAATCAGCTGCTCTCACTCTGTTGAATGCTCCAAATCCCCTCTTCAGTGGTGCACTCCTTCAGCCCTTTGCTTCGACAATGAGAAAATAAGACAAGACAAGCACTTTTATAGAGATATCAGATAGGAGAGTACTTTTCTTATTTTGAACTTGTTTTTTCCCTCTTCTCTCTCCTAGGCACACCTTTTGACTTAAAAGAGCAACTTTAACTCATTATTTCACTTCTACTTGCAACCAACACCTCTAGGCTCTAGGCCATGCTATATCCACTTAAATGACCTTTTTCATGACCAGAAAATGATATTATCCTCCTTGGGCATGCACTTGGGAGGTCTATTGCACTTTTTTCATCTATTTTCACTTTGAGTTCTGCCATTTTACTCTTTTGTTGGGTGCTTGGGCACACAAATGACAACTTTTTTATGTTTTGTCTTTCATTTTTGTCACCGAAGTGGCAAGCTGTACTCCCAAGGGGTCCAATGCACATTTTCAACTTCAAAACATGACATAAGTGGCTTGGGTGTGCTCCTAGGGGCGAATTGCACCTTTTATTATGTTTTAACATTGATTTAAGTGATTTTCTCTTTCCTGTCATGCCCTTGGAGGATCCAATTCACTTTTTCTTCTAACTTGATGTTGAGTTTTGGAACTTAAGTGAAAAAAGCACTTCTTGAATCACTTAGGTGATTTCTAAACATTGGAGTTTTCTTACTTTTAAGTGATTTTCTCACTTTCACTTAAAGTTCACCAGAACATGACATTCTCCCTGTCCTGGGGACTTATGCACCATTTTTTATTGTTTTTGAACTCCAAGAATGACATTTTGCCCCCTTGGCATGCTCTGGGAACCCTACTGACCATTTCTTTGCCTTATAATGCCTTTGTTATCCCTTCATCATCGAATTTTCTGTCTTTATTTTGCTTGATGCAATGAATATCTCCTTTCATTGACCCTGCAAAGATGTTAGGTAAAAAAAGTGATGACAACCTTCACAGCCATTAGGAACAAGGACTCAAGTATGACTTATAAGTGAGAAACAAGAAGATTTTGACTAATAAGTTGATACAGTACAAAAAATTTCATACATCCAAAGATAATTTGGACTAGTGCATGTATTTGTTCAATATATCTAGAGAGTTGAATGTGCACAGCATTTAGAGTATTAATTTTATTTGTCTTAATATTCAGATTGATCAACCATACATAGATACATCGTAGCAAAAAAAACCTTCTGAGTTCAAAAGAAATCACATTTGCTTGATATTTTTGGCCATAAGTATTCAAATCTACATTTTTTGGTGAGATTACCTAACCTTAATTGACCCTAAATCACAAATTCTATTTTAAGCTCTACATGCTTTGGCAAATTTTCTTGGTGAGAGTTTTGTGTTTCTTATCCTGAACTTTGTTTGTTCCAATGCATTTCACGTTTTTTAATGCACATTGCTACTGACATTGACATTAAAAAGGCATGTCAAGGAAAATCGATGGTTAGGACATATGCCGTTAAAACTGCAAATTTGAAGTTCTTTGAAATCAGAGGATTTCATTCTTGGAAGTTCCATGGAACATGTCAGTGTCTTCTCTATGATCAGAGATACTATACAGGAACTTAAGGCATGACATTTGGGAAATTTAGTAGAATATTTTAAACAGATTATTAATGAATTCTTTTATCAGCGTTTATAATTGTTAATGATAAAAATATTGAATAATATACAGGGCTGTGGCTTATATTCCATTAACAGTCCTGGCAGTTCCAGCATCCATCCTCACAGTAAGCATAAATTTGTTTCCTCTGGCCTTTCTCACTTTTCATTCATCTATTATTTGGCATGCATCTTATTTTTTCTTTCCAGATTTGATAAAATCAGTCCTCAGTTACAAAGAAAAATCAGTCCTCAGTTACAAAGGAAAAGGCTTAAAAAAGGTTTTGGTTTCTTGCCTATGTGCCTAGAAAAAAACTTTAAATATATCTTCTGCTACCAAATTTGAGATTACTTCTTATAGAATAAATACCTATCAGCAGGAGCAGGATGCCTCAGATAAGAAATATTATGTATTACATAATAACCAGTATTGTATAGAAGTTGGAGATAAAGATAAAATAGGATAGAAGCATGGACTTCACAGTGCTATTTGAGACAAATGTTTCCTTTTAGAGGAAGATAATTTTGTTCGGTTGAAGATTTTGTTTATATGGAAAAATCTTGTCACTGAAAAACACTTTAGAAGGTAATTAGTATAGCATGGACCATGAATACATATTTTAATAGCAGTAAAGCAACTGATGCATTATAGAGTCATATTTGAACCATTCTCCCGTTAGAGCAACTACTTACAATGATAAGTATGACTTTTCAAAAACAACAATATTTTTACAACAAAAATAAATAAATTCCACCAGCATTTTATATTAGAATTTAAAGAATCGTAACCATAAAGCCATTTTGTTCATAACAATCATGAAAATCAAGAAGCTATGCCATTTAAAAAATTTAAAAATGTGCACTCCAGTACTCTTAGATAAAAACCATTTGATGGTAAAATGATTTGTTGGGTAGGTTTCACATGATATTCATTTTTGTTTATCATAACAAGTGTCTGGACCTAGCATAGACAATCTTTAATGCAGGATTGGTATTTTCTTAACTAATTTTGAGTAAAAACGTCTGTTGGATAACACACTGTAATTTTTATTTTCAGCATGAAGGCAGGCCTTTGCAAGCACTAGTGGGATGCAAAAGTCAGAGTATTAAATAGCACTATTGTATGATGATATATGCTTTGTTTTTGCTATTCAAATCTGTTAATGTTAATTGCAGCTTCAGGCGATCCTTCCAGCACAGATCAATTGGAGAAAACATAAATTAAATAATAGCTCTTCGGCTATTTAATTTATATTCGATTTTTTATTAATATATATTTAATGAGGAGGCGCGAATTTTATGAGGCTGACCTCATTCTTTACTTTACTCGATTTTCTCTTTTGGCACGTAACAAGGCCGACCTTGTTAGAAGAGACGCGATTTTTCATAAGTCGTCCTCTTGTTGTGGCCGACTTCTTCTTGGCAAAAAGACGCACCCCCTTGTTTTGTATTTATATTCATTACATCTCTCATTGTAAATCATCAAGTTAAAAAGTCAGTTGAATATTATTCTTTGAAGGAGAAGTGCGAATTTTCTTAAGAGCAGATTGCGAATTTGTTCCAGGCAGAATTTAGATATCATACAGATTGTTATCTGTCATTTGTATCTGGTGAAGGTGCTGAATATTGGCCTTGTGATTGGCCTCATTGTAAAGAGATTTGTTTCCATTATTTATATAATAAGAGAGGATCTTTGTTGCTGAGTTTTTCTCCCTCAAGAGGAGGGTTTTCCCAGGGTATCTGCTGTGTTATTGTGTCTGATTTGAATTTATTTCTGTGCATATAATCTGCTCACTAAAATTTACATGGTATCAGAGCCAGGCTTGAGAGGATCGTGATCAGATTATTGCTAATCAGCATACCCTATTGTTCACTTAACCAAGATGGTGAATGGTTTGAAGGTTGAGGATAGACTCGAAGGTGCGTCCAACTTCACATCATGGAGATTCAGGATCATGCTTACCTTGCGTGAAAATGACTTGGGTGAGTTCGTGGAGTCTAGCGTTTCTGAACCTGAGGAGGAAGAAGAAAAGTTGCAGTGGCTAAAGAAAGACATTAAAGCAATGAAGATATTAGTTGATTCCGTAAAGGATCACATTGTTCCTATCATCTCTAAGTTGAAGACAGCGAGAGATATGCTCAAGACCTTGGAAGAGATGTACGAAATCAACAATACCAGTCGGGCACTTGCACTGAAGCAACAACTTCATCATGTGAAGATGGCGAAAGGTGAATCAGTGATTGCATACTTTATGAGGATTGCAGATTTGAGAGATCAGCTCTCTACAATTGGGCATATGGTTGATGACAAGGATCTGACTATGCTCGCTCTCAATGGGCTGCCTTTGTCTTGGGAATCATACATTCAGGGAATCAGTGCAAGGTCAAAATTGCCTAAGTTTGATCGCCTAAGATCTGATTGCATTCAAGAGGAATCAAGGTTGGTGGCAAGAGGCATTGGTCAAAGTTCAAAGAATGAAGATATTCATGTTCTCGCCTCCCATACTTCAAAGAAGAAAGGAAAAGATGGAAGGAAAGGATTCTTCAAGAGGAATCGGACAAGGGAAATGATGATGCACCTCCATTTAAGAAGAAGAGGGATATGTCCAAGATTCAATGTTTAGGTGCGATAAGTTTGGGCACTTCGCCAAGTATTGTCCAACCAGAAGACCTAAACAGAGTCATAGTTGGATGTTGATGATCTCTCTCAAAAGGATTCAAGTGAATATTTGTTCTATTCGCATTATCAAGCAGTGTACCTTCTGACACCAACACTTGGATAATCGACAGTGGTGCTTCACGACACATCACCGGCTTTAAGGAGCACTTATCAAGTTTGGTGGAAAAGGAGTCTTCTGAACAAGTCATCATTGGAGATGATGCTAGCTACTCCGTGAAAGGAATTGGGACCTCTACACTTCATTTGGATTTCGGCATATCACTTCAATTGGGTAATGTTCTTTATGTTCCTAGAATCACGCGCAATCTTATTTCTATATCAGCTTTGGAAGATAAAGGATATCAAGTTGCCTTCTCCAAATGCAAAGTTCTAGTGTGGATGGAGAACTCTAGCTTCAAGGATGCTCAAATGGTGGAGTTAGACACTTAGAAAGCCTTTACAAGGAATGCAGTACCGTTCTTTGACTTTGGTTCATGACTCTTCAAGTCTTTAGATCTTTGGCATGGAGGTGGCTCACTTACATGGGGCGCCACCTATCATGGAGAAGATGGTGGCGGGCCTTCCTAAGTTCACTCAAGAGCATGAAGGTACTTGCAAGGGCTGCGCATTAGGTAAGAATATAAAAGCCCCCTTTCATAGTAGAGAAAATAGATCTAAGTGTATTTTAGACCTTATTCATTATGATTTATGTGGACCTATGTCTGTTCCTTCTTCGAGTGGTTTCTTGTATTATGTTCTTTTCATTGATGATCACTCTAGGAAGACTTGGATTTATTTTTTGAAATCCTAAAAGAGTCGAGGAAGTGTTGGATAGAGTTTAAAGAGTTTAAAGCCTTGGTAGAAAATCTCACATTAAAAGAATTAAGGTCCTCGGATCGTGATAGTGGAGAATACACCTCATTGGTTCGGAACTTTGTATTGATGCAGGGATTAAGAGGGGGTTTTGTGTCCCCTATAATCCTCAATAGAATGGTGTTGCAGAAAGAAAGAATAGGACGATCGTGGAAGCAACAAAGGCCATTATCCATGATCAAGATTTGCAAACCTTCTTATGAAGTGACTTCGGGACAGGCTGTATGTTGAGCAGTCCTCACAAGATCTTAAGAATATGACTCGAGAAGAAGCCTTTACAGGGAAGAAGCCTAAAGTCAGTCACTTGAGGATCTTTGGCTGTCCTATCTATATTCATGTTCCCAAGGAAAAGAGAACCAAGCTGGAGCCTTCTGGCAAGAAGGGGAATATTTGTGGGCTATAGTGAAAACTCAAAAGCATACAGAATCTACATTCCAGGTCAGAAGGTGATCGAGATCAGTAGGGATGTCACATTCAAGGAAGATGTTGCATTCAGGAGATCCAGAGGGATTCATGTGGAGATTGATAATGAAGAGTCTCCTCGGGGATATGGAAGTTGACCATGCCAGACCGAGAGGAGACTTTAGAACCAAAAAAGATCAACCCGATCTGAACCCATGAACCTACTGATGGGCCTACTAACATTGTTATTGGGAGAAAGAGACCTCTATGGGCCAGTCGCACTATGCAAGAGGCTGAAAGCTTTGCAGCTCCTAGAGGCACATTGAGAGAAAGCAAAAGGCCACATAAGTTCTCCAGTTATGTTGCCTTGATGAGTCAGATTATAGAATCTGAGCCTACCTGTGTTGAGGAAGCATCTAGTCTTCAAGTTTGGAGAGATGCTATGACAGAGGAGTATCAGTCAATTCTTAAAAATGATGTTTGGGATATTTGGTTATAGGCAGGGCAAGTACGTGAGTATCTTCTAAATGGCTATTCAAGATTAAGCATGCTGCAGATGGAAGCATAGAGAAGTACAAGGCAAGATTTGTGGCTCGTGGGTTTTCTCAGAAAGAGGGAGTTGATTATGATGAAACATTTGCTCCTGTTGCTCGCTACACTTTAGTCAGAACCATCATTGCTATTGCTGCATCTAGAGGATGGAAGATTCACCAGATGGATGTGAAGACAGCCTTTCTCAATGGAGTAATTGAGGAGGAGGTTTATATAGAGCAACTTGATGGATTTGAGGTTCATGAGAAGGAGTCACATGTTTGCAAGCTGAAGAAGGCCTTGTATGGTCTTAAGCAGGCTCCTCGTGCATGGTATGAAAGGATTGATCGGTACCTGTCAAGTTTGGGCTTCTTAAAGAATGATGCTGATTCAAATCTCTACTTCAAGGTAATCAATGGTGATGCATTAATCTTGGTTTTATATGTTGATGATCTAATCCTTACTGGAGAAGATCACACGATTCTAGTGAGAAGAAGAGTTGACTTGAATTTGAGATGAAGGACCTTGGGCTCATGCATTACTTCCTTGGATTAAGTCACATGAAAACGAGGATGAGATGATTCTATAGTCAAAGAGAAATTACACCATTGATATACTTAAGAGATTTGGCATGATGGATTACCGTCATGTCTACACCTATGGAGACCAATCTAGCATAAATTGAAGGAGGCTATAGCTAGTTTAAGTTGAATGGATCCATTATCTTGTACAAACAGCTGATTGGATCCTTGATGTATCTAGTTAACACTAGACACGATATTTGCTATCACATGGAATTATAGCAGTTTATGTGTGTAGAGAGGCGGATACATCTTTATTGCAACTAAACATATCACAGAATGCTATTGCTGTACCTGATTGGATATAGGTTGAGGTATATGAGATCACCGAACTTGGAGTTACATGGTTTCGATTGATTGGAGGCAAGTTTGGCGTCCGAATCGGAAGAAGCACCTCGTTGTTGCTTGATTTGGGTTACTGCTATGATTTCACAATTATAGCGAGAGACCAGTCATCATAGCATTAGTCTGTGAGAGGCCGAGTACATTGCAACATAGGCTTCGGCGGTATGGCCGTAAAGCTCCTTAGGGGATTGTTTGGACAATCAATGGAGCCTACTATCATTCCTTGTGATAACTTGAGTTGTGTGAAGCTTTCTGTCAATCACATGTTTCATAGCGGAGACCAAACTGCGATTGAGATCAAGTACCACTATATTAGAGATATGTAATTTTCACAATTTTAATGCGATTGAGTACACATCGTAGCTGATGGCTTGAGGCAATGAATATTCTCACCAAGCCTCTACGCCCGAGGATAAAGTTAGGTACTTCGAGATAAGCTTAGTATAGGTGGAGGAAATCCGGTATGGTAGAAAAGTGTCCACCGATGTCGGTGAGCCTTGTTTAATAGGTTGTTCTCTATAGAGAGAAGTTAGAGGTGAAATCCTTGTTAATGCATTTTCCTGCGAGGCGGAGGAATTTGAGTGCAAGCCCTTGTTAATGCATTTTTTTTCCTCACAGAGGCGGAGGGAGGAATTTGAGGTGAAAGCCCTTGTTTCCACCCTCTGAGCTGAGTCATGGTGGATGTCATGTGTGAGACTCCATGACATGTTGTACTTGTGTTTCACCCTCTGAGAGAGTCATGGTGAAAGTCACGTTGATGTGACAACTTCACGCAAGTGATGAACACTTGTACTTACCATAGTATGGTTGTAGCCTTTATGGTTGATATCGTGTTGAGGCGATATCTAATATCTCGTTGAGGTGATAAGTCTTGTACAGCTGGAAGTGCTCTCCCTAGCTTAGAGGGAGTGTTAATGTTAATTGCAGCTTCAGGGGATCCTTCCAGCACAGATCAATTGGAGAAAACATAAATTAAATAATAGCTCTTCGGCTATTTAATTTATATTCGATTTTTTATTAATATATATTTAATGAGGAGGCGCGAATTTTATGAGGCTGACCTCATTCTTTACTTTCCTCGATTTTCTCTTTTGGCATGTAACAAGGCCGACCTTGTTAGAAGAGACGCGATTTTTCATAAGTCGTCCTCTTGTTGTGGCCGACTTCTTCTTGGCAAAAAGATGCACCCCCTTGTTTTGTATTTATATTCATTACATCTCTCATTGTAAATCATCAAGTTAAAAAGTCAGTTGAATATTATTCTTTGAAGAAGAAGTGCGAATTTTCTTAAGAGCAGATTGCGAATTTGTTCCAGGCAGAATTTAGATATCATACAGATTGTTATCTGTCATTTGTATCTGGTGAAGGTGCTGAATATTGGCCTTGTGATTGGCCTCATTGTAAAGAGATTTGTTGCCATTATTTATATAATAAGAGAGGATCTTTGTTGCTGGGTTTTTCTCCCTCAAGAGGAGGGTTTTCCCAGGGTATCTGTTGTGTTATTGTGTCTGATTTGAATTTACTTCTGTGCATATAATCTGTTCACTAAAATTTACAAAATCATCCAAGGAGCTCGTATCATCATGTAATAACCACCCCTAATTTTTTTAAAATTGCCAGTATAGATCACAACATAACTTGCATTTATTGAACACAATGCTGTCATAAAGTCTGATATAAAACATCAGTGTTCTTACATTGCTGATACAAATTAAAATTTGATAAATCATTCTATAACGTTCTCAAATGATTGATAAACAAGCTCAATGAATAACCAAAGTAAATACCTCAGAAATGGAGTCAACAAAGAGCGATCAAGGTCTGATATTCCCAGTTTAAGTTCTGCTACAGGACTGATATAAATTTCTGAGCGATGGAAGGTCTGTTATTTGACTGTTACAGGCCCAATCAGCAAGGAAACCGCTGGCAACAATCCCCAACCTCATCAAGGATACCCCGCCATAGGTCACAAACAACTTGTACACTCCCAGCTTGACCTAGCAGCCTCTAAATGGCAAGTAGATAGGGAAACATAGGTCTGCAGATGTTTAATTAACACTCCCATCCACTAACAGAGATGCTGGAAGCTCGAAGGTGAGTTAGAATAGGCTGGAACTGATCTGTCTGGTATCAATGTTGCAGGATTGCTGCTCATAGTTGCATGTTATGGCAGCACACATAAACTACCACAATCACCCTTCAATCAACCATTAAACACCTCCCAGCTCTCGAAATGTATGGCAAATACATCCAACTTTATAATACACCACCAAGAATGCAAAGGGAAGCAGCTTCAGATCTGTTATCATCTGCCAGTCATGCCCAGCAACTGTCAGGAGTGTTGGAACAGGGGCAACCAACAGGTAGACAACTTCAAATGCGTCAAATCTCCACTTTCTTAAGGAAAAAAGGTCTGAAATTGGTTGAGGATGTCAAGACACCTTCACTCAAGGTGATTTAGACCCCAAGGCCCAAACACAAGGTGTTTCAGCCTGCAAGTTCTCACACCATGCTCCAAGAATGTCTGGCAAGTGGTATGGCTCACCTAGATATTTGAGCCAACAATGAACAACACTCAAACCCTGCACAATGAAGTCATCCAGCCAATAGAAGTCACTTGCACGAAGTTTCAAATCCTCAAAACCCTTCAACTCACTTCCCAAAGCAAAAAGGAAAGTACAGCCCAGCTAGGGCATCATCCGGAATCCAACTGTATGGCCAGCCAAAGAGACTCTGCAAATACCTTTCAAACCGTCCCAAAATCTCTATAAAAATCTCCAAATAACAAACCCAAAAATCTGCAATCAAAAGACCTTGAAAATCTTCATTTTTTCTAAAACCTTGAACTACAAACACCCTGAAAAACAATAGTGACTCCTATGTAGAATCAATCCAACCAGCTAGGGACCATCTCTTAGATCCGAAACCAGTAATCAAATGAGGGTTTACGTCCTCAATCGATCCTTAGAAGAACTCTGGTTCAATCAGACAACATCCTGTTATGTGTACTCTTTTGCATATCCACGATGAGAGCCCAAGACCTCCTTTTATAGAGCTGGAGGGAAAAAATGCCAATTTAAAATTACAAATAATTCAATTCCTGCCAAAAGCACATTTCAAATTATAAAATGACTTAAGTGTTAATCCCCTTCCCTAGGCATTCACTTTTGGGGGACATAACATTACTTTATAAAAATATAATAGTAAAGTAATATAATATAACATTAAGTGTAAATATTTAAATACTCCCATCCAAGTTGCTGAAAGTATTGTCAAGACTTTTGAAACCCAAAATGATCATGCCCAAGGCTTGCTAAAAATAGACGTGCTCTCCAAGAACTTTGGAAAACACACCAAGAGTTTGGAAACGCTTCTAAAAGCGTCATTGCAATCTAGAACACCATCTGGGCTCAAATCCAACATCAAAAACCAAGAAAGATTGAATCACTGCACTCTGAAAAGTTTGGAGTTCTCCCTAGCCCACCTAGAAGCCTATGAGAAAAACTCAAAAACTGGCCAATAGCTCATGACACAATATTGCATAAAAATGGGGACATTACACATCAACATAAGATACACACACACTTAGACTTGTATGAATGTTAGGAAAAACAAATTCACAAAATAATAACTTAGTAGCTGGTTCTGGTATTGGTTCAGGGGTTCGGTTCGCGGGTTTGGCTAAATTATTTTTTGGGTTTTGGGTTTGTTAGTACAAAAAACATGTAAAAATAATATATATATATATATATATATTTATATTTATAAATATATAGATTTATAATTATATATAAATATAAATATATATATTTATAAATATAATATAAATATACATATATTTATAATTATATTTAAATATAAATGTATTTAATATATATATATATATATCAAAATCACATGAGAAGGTTTGCAAACTGAAAATTGCAACCATCTGCAAGGCAAAAATCATGGGTGGTTTTTTATTGTTAAAAATTGAAGGTCTTTTCAATTGTGTCGATTATTTTTTGCTAAGGAAATCACGGGTTTTTTTTATAGCAAAAATATGACCATTATTTTCATTTGAAAATTGTGAGTTTTTGTCCGCAATCACGGGTTTATTTTGCTAGGAATCATGTCACGCTTAGGGTATGTTGAGTAGTGATAGCCGATAGGGTTTATACATAATCATCGGCAGATTTCAATGGTTGTTTGCAAGAATCATGATTGTCATTCTGTGGTAGGGTTCGTTGGTAGAAGTCATGACTAAGATTTTCTCGAGTTGAATTTCACGGCTAGGTTTTTCAAAGCAGCAGCTAGGGCTCATCAAATATGTGGCCAGAACCCACAGAGGGACCGGACCAGGATCTGGACCTAGAGAGATCCGGACCCGGATCCGGCCTCTGGGGCAACGAACCCGGTAACACAGAATAATCAGTATCAATTGGGATCAAAATGAATTAACAAAGGGCTATGCTAAAAATTTATTGAAGAGAGACTCTCTTATTATATTCAAAGTCCTAGAAAGGGATTTTTGAATACAAAAAGGCCTCTAGGGCATCAAAGTTTTTGCAACATTGGCTGTTAGTGAATTTTTATAGAAATTTTAAACTAGTGTGGAGAATAAATCTGCTATCCAAAAGCATTACCTCTTGTATTTGCTTTGAGAATATAGCTTTGAAAATTTCTGCATACAAGATAAAGATATGGTAAGGTTTATTCTAGAGACATAACAAAGAAGCAAGGGAGAATCCAAAAGATTTTAGCTTATTGGTCTCTAAAGGTCCAAAAAATTCTTCCTTTTGTCTGCAATGCTATGCTCTTTTTATAATTGCTTTAGCTTTGGCAATTGCATGAAGATGAATGACTACATGTTAAAGAGCAATGGTTTGTTGAAAGATTAGACTACATGCTTTTCAAAAAGATCAAATATATTCAAAATGCTTTGTTTAAATTTTCAACACCCTTTTTATTCAAAAAATGTAAGGCTTTTAAATAAATAACGTGGGTTGCTTCTATATTTTGGTTTATATTTACAAAACATTAGCCTTTATATAAGAAAGGCATAAAAACATTTATATTTTTAAAAATTTGATCAAGTGGACCATATAAATTAAAGTTTGGCCATTAATTTCTTCCACTCATCTTTGGTATGTATATTAACACAAATCACTTTTGATTGGCCTTATATAGTGTGACTAGAAGGTGATATGTGAGTTGGCTTATTGTTGATGATCACCTCTAGCTCAATCTGCATTTTGATAATGGATGCAAAGGTGTCCAATACTTGCTCTAGAAGAGGGTTACTATGACGAATGTTTGCAAACTCCCTCCACTTTCTTACTCTTTAGAAGCAATTCTTACCCAGTAGAAGATTCTCAAAGTCCCACCTGATCCATCAATCTGTTATCTACTGCAAAGGGAGATATTAATATGAAGCCTCTGAATTTCTGTAAATTTTCTTTCATTTTATTTAGCTGACTTTTAGCTCTGTTAATTTTAGATCAGATATGTACAGAAAACAGAAAAAAAATAACTCAGAACATGAGACACAGAATTTATCCTGGGAAACCCTTCTACTCAAGGGAGAAAAACCCAGCAGAAATTTAATCTTATAGATCAGGTACAATAGTGCAGAAATAGCACTCCAGAATCAGGCCTAGAGAGGCAGATTATAACACAATAAATCAGCACTGTAGATAGTGCGAATTTCTGAGAAACAAAGAATAAGTGAATCTCCTTCTTGAATGCCGAACTTGCTTCTGCAGATCAGAAAATTGAATTGATTGAATTGAATGATTAATGAGGAGAGTCTCTCTCCTATATAGACCAATCTAGGTGTCAATCTCTTCTTGGGCCGACCTAGAAGATTCAATATTTGTTTATGATAAATAGGCTGACTAGCCTTATGTAATTATTCTTTTGGGAAATACCTCCCGTAGCTACTTAAAACACTAACACTCCCTCTTAGCTAGGTAGGTATTCACAGATATCTGAGCATGGATTCTCTAAACATGACGTCCACAATGGCTACACCCAATTGTGGGAAACACAACTTAGTCTCAAAGATGTGATCTATACAAGGGTTTTCACTTCATATTTCTCAGTCTCAGAGAAATATACACTACAAGGGCTTTCACCTCATATTTCTCCGTCTCAGAGAAATATACGCTACAAGGGCTTTCACTTTATATTTCTCCGTCTCAGAGAAATATTCGCTACAAGGGCTTTCACCTCATATTTCTCCGTCTCAGAGAAATATACACTACAAGGGCTTTCACCTCATATTTCTCCATCTCAGAGAAATATACACTACAACAGATCAGACTGTCGTTCTGACCATTCCCTTGACATAAGGAGAATATCTTAATAATGTTGTGACTCCCTCTAAAGCTGGATTGCATTCCTCAGCACCATTTCGGACTTTGCCATACTTAGCTTGTTTTGAATAGATTCTTCAAAACTTCTCTCTCCACCATTGCAAGAAGCTTGTCTCGGCTTCCTTCACGAAGCTTCAGAAGACCAGTAGCCATCATAGAGGGAAGGGCTCTGAAATGTAAGTGAGCAAGTCTCCTATGCCAGAGATCACTCAAATTGATGGAGCCGTGTAATAATGCCTGAACTGGTCAAATTGATAATTTGTATAGGCTCTCCTGGCGAATACCAATCACACGAGCTGAATTTATGCTAGAGTTCTTGGGCCAAGCAAGAACTTTTCCTTCAGAAAAGGCAACCTTGTACCCTTTGTCCTCCAAGGCTGAAATGGAGACAAGGTTTCTTTTGATCCCTGGTACGAACAAGACATCGCTCAAATGAAGAGGGATACCTGAGTCTAGCTTGAAGGAAGTGGCCCCTGCTCCCTTCATGGCATAACTAGCATCATCTCCAATTATCACCTGTAAATTAGATTCTTTCTCTACTAAGTTTGTAAGATGCTCTTTGTAGCCTGTAATGTGACGTGAAGCACTGCTATCTATCAACCAAGTATCACTGTCAGTTGGTACATTACTAGAAAGAGCGGAGATGAATAGAAATCCCTCTGAATCGACTTTTGAATGTCTTGATTCCTTCTGAGGTGACTCTTCATCAATGTCTGCAATAGAAACTGTTAAATTTAGTGATTAGATTAATGCACAGAATTTAATTTCAAAATCAGACAATAAGAACACAGCAGATACCCTGGGAAAACCCTCCTCTTGAGGGAGAAAAACCCAACAACAATATATCACTTATATATTGATATGTAAACACAAAAAGTCTCCTTTACAAAGGCCGATATGAAGGCCAATAAGAGGCACCACAAACTGATGCAAATACAGCAACACAATGATGTATTTCACTGATGGATCTCAGCCACTAATAGAATACACTTCTATAGAAGTCGCTTCCTCCTCTAGATGATTCGTACTTCACTTGATATAATAATATCGAACTTAAATTGAATTGCACACACTTGATAATGGACGAACAAATAGAACTCTAACTGATGGTGAACAAATGAATATGCCATCGAATATATATACAACTTAGAGGGAGAGGTCACAACTCTCCAAAGCATCATGTCGGCCATCTTAAAGCAACACGTCTCCAACAAAGAAGTCGACATACTTGAAATTCGCGCCTCCACAATTTAGAATCAAGGTTGGCCTTGATAGAAAAACGTGCCTCTTCATTATTATTGTTTGCTTTAACAAATAGTAGTATCTTTACAAAAAGTCGTGCCTCTTGAGACTTCATAAATTAAATAGCCTGGGGCTATCATTTAATTTATTGTAAATAAGTAGATCGCTGGAAGAAGCAGCCCGATGCTGCTAATAATATCAACACTCCCTCTCAGCTAGGGATGATACTTCCAGCTGCACAAGACATATCACCTCAACGTGATGTCTACCACAATGGCTACAACCATATGTGAAAAGAAGAATATCACCTCATCGTGATATCAGATATCACCTCAACATGATATCAACCATAATGGCTACAACCATAGTTGAAAAACTCGCCAATTGCAAAAACTCGCCAAAAGTTCGGAAAAAACTCGGCAACTTAAAAAATTGCTTAAACTTCATTAAAAACACATTTTTTTTGCAAAATTCAAAGATAAGATGCATCCAATGAGTCAATAAAATGAGTAAATAGAAGAAACAAGCTGAATCTAGTTATATTTGATTGATTTGAAAGAAAATTAGATACAAAATTGCATCCCCATGTGGAATGCTCAATCCGCTGATACTGATAGTCTGAAACAAAATGAAAATAGCAAATAGTTTTTGTAAAACTGAAAGTAAATACAACATTAATATATTTCAGCTTTTACAAATTCACATCTTCCTCTTCCCATGTCTAGTACTTCTCACTACGGGAGAGGGTGTAGTCGTAGGCATCTGTTGTGGCTGCTCAACCTCCATCCTGGGTGTAGAGGCTACTGTTGGTGGCTCTGGCACTGCCAATGACTCCTCCTCAGGGTCATCCTCAATGTCATCCAATGAGAATGCAAATCCACCCCCCTCCTCCATTGCTTGTAGCTCAAAGTCATAGATCTCATCCTCGGAAAACAATGAAGGTCGATCATCTTGCCCTGTCCAATCATTGTATGGATCTATCTCATCCAAATCAATTGGATCATCTGATATTTCTTTAACCTGTTTTGTGCGCAACCGAAGATTATATTGCACATATACAAGGTCATTCAGGCGTTTTTGAGCTAGTTTGTTCCTTTTCTTTGTATGGATGGCCTCAAACAAACTCCAATTACGCTCACAATTGGACGAACTACAAGGCTGTGATAAGACACGAAGGGCAAATTGTTGGAGATGTGGGGTATTTCCACCCCAATTTGACCACCAAACATCTACAAAAAACAAATTAAGAGTTACAAGAGAACTTAGAAACTTAGAAAGGAAAGTCAAAACTCAAAAGTTGAAAACATATTTTATCAAATTATCAATATTTGTAACTTGTAAATTTCAAATTTTATACCTGGTGGCTGATTGTGTATTGCTCTCTTTGCTAGCTCTAAAGAGAAGAGTGCACCCCTTTTTTCTCTATAACTTTGGATTTCATTAACAATGAGGTCTCCCACATCAAGGTCAGGTGACATCCTTTGAATGCACTTCATGAGGCCCTCCATAACCTCTCCAGTAGGATCTGAGTAGGTGCTTGAATGGAAGAAATGAGGGTTCAAGAAGTACCCTGCTGCATGAAGGGGTTGGTGGAGTTGATGGTTCCACCTCCTGTCAATAATCTCCCAAATGGGATCAAATTTGAGGCTGTCCCCTTTATAATAATTTCTTATAGCCTCCTTGGCCCTATCCATGGCCTCATAAAGATATCCCATTGGGATTTTATCCCCATCCACCAAGCGGAGCACTCTAACCAAGGGCTCTGACACCTACAAATTACAATATAAAAATGCAAAAAAATTAGAGTTTCAAATTTACAATGAAAGACATTAAAATTTTTATTCAATTTGAATTCAAATTCAAAGTTTTGAAATTGAAGTTACCTTCACAATCTCTGCTGCCCTTTGTGCAAATTGGGTATCAAACACAATTTTTGACACCTTATCTCCTTCAGGCTTCTTCGAATAGGTTGAGTCCATCCATGGTTGACTCACAAACATTTGTTTTAAAGAAGTCAAATAACTAAGAATGCTTTGCAATGTTAAGAAAACCGTTGCAAACCTTGTGACACCTGGCCTCACCAATTCTTTTCCATGGGTGTGCTCCCTCATCAAGCGAAGAACCCAAGGGTGATTGTAGATATATTTAGTGATCCTCCTCGCGTTCTCTACAACTGGTGTGACCCAATCTAGTTTTCCTATGTCCTCCAAAAGAAGGTCAAGGACATGGGCTGCACATGGTGTCCAAAAAATTGAGGGGTGTCTATCTTGGAGGAGTCTTCCTGCTGCCACATATGCTGCTGCATTATCAGTTATGATTTGCACAACATTTGCAATCCCCACCTCCATGCAAACTTCCTCCAACATCTTAGCCAAATTTTCTGCACTTTT
>VDFB02019223.1:0-20775 GCA_007258455.2 Sequoia sempervirens
AACTTGGAGGTGAAATGTTATTGATGTGGAGTATGTATTAACTCACAAGGGAGCATCATTCTTGATGTGGATTATGTTAGTTCATAGCTAGAATGTTGCATTATGTATGGTGAATATATCTCAATTCACATGTAGAGTGCTGTAAATGTGCATAGTAAATGTGTTGATTCATGAAAGGAGTGGGGCTTGTGGTGAGTCTAGTACTATGTTCTTGCCTACCTTTATTTAGAGTGATTTAATAAAGAGGAAAATGTTGAAAATGTTACATCAATATTAATATATTTGAGTGTTAATGAATAAATGTAGTAGTTGAAAGATAATGAAATGTTCACTCATTTAGATTATCGTAGACAGTTCAATGATTAAATAATGTAAAGACTTTTATAAAATTATAATTGCATTGTAAACAATCTATTTTAAAAATAATATTTTTAACTTCAATTATTTATCTCCAATATAATTTTACCTTTTCATTATTAGAGATACTCCATTTAAAAGAATCCAAATCTTGAGGAAAAAATAAAATTATATTATTTTCACCATTAATATATATTATTTAAAAAATTCAAAGGAATAATGATTAATATTATTAATATCTATAAAAGTCAAAATAGCACTTAAAATACTACATAGAAATGCTAATCCAAATAAGTAAATATTAAAAAATTGAAATCGAAAGGCATGAATACTAAATAGGTAAAGAGAAGACAGAATGAAATCATATAAAATCCTGAAACGAAAAAGGTAAATGTACCATGGGGGGACATTAAACCTAATGCTACAAAGCATGGTCCAGCACCGTCCTTGTCTAAAGAGGACAAGAATGGACCCATCTGAATTATGGGGATGTGGGGGCAGGAAGTCCCGTGGTTAAGCAAAAGTCACTGTAATGCACCACCACTGCCATTATGCCTTTGCCATCTTGCTTGCATTACAGCTAAATCCATAAAGACGTATTTGGGCGGCGAAAGAAGGCAAACATGGTGGACTTTATTAAAGAGATTCTTATTTGTCCATAGTGCACGTGGGGCGGTGAGAGTATCCCATCTCTTTTTCATGTTTCTGCAAATCAAGTCAAGCAAAACGTGGATGATATGATTCATACAAAACTCCCCAGTCCCACCTTGTCCTCTATGCAGGCATTTTTTACACAACACGAAAGTAGGTTGCTGAGAATTGGGAAAAAACCATTGATATTTCAGTGCGCTTAATGTCTTTTTGCAGAAATTGTTCACTCATCTAATGGATTGGGGTGTAGTCACAGATACAATGGCTGATGTTGGTTTGAGTTTTGAAAGCAACTGGCAAGAAGCAGAAGGTTCACTGGAAGGTTGCATTATATTCAGATTCAATGATCTTGATGAAGAAGACGAAGATGAAGCGAAGAGGCTGCTTTTGAGGCCTTGTGACGAGGGATGCGGCCCTTGTCAAATAAAAAGTAGGCTCTCTCTTACCAACTTATTTCTTTCATTTTATTTCAGAATATGGCAATCAGATTCCAGAAATATACATTCAGAGTTGGCATATCTCAGCCAGCGGATGGAGAGGCTTGGACAAAACATTTAGGTGTAATTGGGGCTCCCATTGGGGTGTGTGAGAGGGACAGTCACTGGGCCTCGTTGATTTCTTGTGTTTTACATGGCAAAATGACTACTTGATGCTTGTTTTCTAGAAGAGGAACTACTATAATTTATATAGTCTGTTGGGAGTTAGTCCCTGTGCTTGCGTGAAGCTAGATGAAGCCTCCCCAGGTGGGAATTTTCTCATGGGTTTATGTGCACTGGAGAGACAGTGAGAGCCTTGGAAATTGTAAAATGACTGCCTGTGCTTGTTTCTATAAATATCTAGAGAGAGAGATCATTATGGAACTTTTACATTGTTACCTGAACCTCTACTTAAGATGAGACCACTGTTAGATGAGACCACTGTATACATTCACCATGCCTAAGATGACCTCCTCATGTGGATTGGAGAGATAGATATATGCAAATGATAAACAGTCTATCTATGCATCGACATATTCTAAGGCGATTTATATGTATTGGAATATTATAAATAAAAATTAGTCTATCCATGCACTCACCATATCCGAAGGTGACCCCTCTGAGGGATTTTGTCATTGGTTTATATGTATTGGAATATTAATTTTACTGGAAAGGACAAATTTTTGAAGTGGTTTTAGGTTTTGATGATAGCGGAGTCTACAATAATGGGAGAGAAGTGGTTGATGAAATTACTGTTAAATCCTGCTGGACCCGAATAACTCATTTCTGTGGAAGAAAAACATTGGAAGAGGCATCTACTGGAAAATATAAGACATGGGACTGAGGTGGTACATACTGCGGACTTAAATTTATCCAACCATATTCTCTCTCTGCAAATAAAAAGGGCTTATAACTTGGGAATTTACTTTTTCTGTTTGTCTCAGAGTTCTGAAGTTTGATGCTTTATGTTTTAAATTTATACGAAGAAGGCTATGGCACATCTATCAATACACAAGCTCTGTTGACCAAACTTTGATAGCTTGCAGATGACTTCCTCATACACATTAACATACAAACAGACCAATCATGAGCAGCTGTGGAAACATAAAAGGTCTTATTACCCAATTTGGACCCTCTTCAGTTTTTGTTAGTATTGTGATAGAGTCAAAAGTTGACTGATTTTGACTTTGATATCTCCATAAGGTTTCCTTTCCCTTTTGATCTAGATCCAAGAGCAACCTAAAATAGTGCTATTAGAGCAGTCTTTCTTGCCTTTGGTATTATCAAATGTGTTTGGGTTATAGAAAGTTTGGAATGGAAACTCATGACTCTCTAAGTTAACTTATTTTCTGTTCAAAGTGATCTCAAATGGCAAAAAAGGCAACTAAAAATACAGAAGACCTTGTTTGATATATAAAAAAGTTGATGATGCACTACACAGATAAACAGAAGAAATGTTTGATCAGTTTTCCATAACTGTCCACCATGTTAGATCTCCACTGCATCCTTCCACATCAAGCAAGGTTTTTGGATGTGATAAACCTTTCAAGGTAGACGTGCATAGTAGACATTTCTTAATTTGAAGGTCTAATAGATGCAGATGTAGCAGATACCTGGTTGAATCAGTCATGATCCTATTTTTCTTAAGTAGAGGAGGAGATCACAATTGTGCCATTGAATGTGGCATTACCTGTCATGAATTGGCGGGAGTCTACTCTCACAATAATGCTGATGATACTGAATCTGAAGAGGCTTGGTCAGTTTTTGTTGAAGTCCTCATTGATGAATATGAACCTGTTAACGACTATAGCGAACAACGCACCAAGTAGCAACAATTCAACCAAGGACATGACTAATTGATGCAATATTGCTCCGATATATTCCATACCTGGAATGCAGAGCTTGGGATACTTGAGAATAAGAGAAACAAAAATTTCAAATACTGTTGTGACTTCCAGCCATGCATGGAGTCCAAGATGGATATCCTGGAAATCAAGTCACTGAGAGATGCCTTTAAAAAAATAAATATTGTCAAGATTGAAGAGATGTTAAGAAATGAAGATAAAGAAGAAAACTATAAATCCAATGTTACCATCCACGAGGAAAAAACCCACACCAAGTATGATGGAAGTCACTAAGATATAATTGCTCAACACCAAGATCACACCTCTAATGCAGCGCCTAGGAGAATCCTTTATGAAATGCAACAGATGAAGATAGGAAAGTGTTGCAGTCTTCATAAAAACAACATGCACTTAGATGTGGAGTGTCACAATAAAAAATACTAATGGCCCAGATGCAGCACCGATGCCAACTCAGGATAGAGTACTACAAGCCTACCATGACTGTTGCAACCACAAAAATAACACCTGCAGAATTAAAAAAATGTCCTTTTAAATCCCAGATGTGGATCTAAGGACAATTTTTGCATTTATAGGGGAAATTATAGTAAAAAAAATTGGCATCTCCATGTCATCGAAAGGCTTATAAGTTAATTTGTAAGAATATCTCATCATCCTCAGCCACCATAATGTACCAGTTTGATGTTTGCCATATTTGGAAGCCCGCTTTCAAGTCAAAAGAGGGTCTGTTTGAATAGTTTGTCTTCTGTTTTGGCCTAACTAATGCACCTGCAACATCTATGAGGATGACAAATGATAATTTTTCACTCCTAAATGTTTTTTATATGGGTTGCCAATACATTTCCAATAAAATGAGGAACACCTGAAGGCTGAATCATTTTCAGCAGGTTCTCCAAATCCTACAACATTACAATTTGTAAGCCAATTGAGAGAGATGTTCTTTAAGCATGAAGAGGACTACCTGAATCATTTTCAGTAAGTTCTCCAAATCCTACAACATAACAAGTTGTATGCCAATTTAGAGAAATGTTCTTTTGGCATTAAGAGGACTAACTTGCTGATGAATTAGAGTTCATGTTGACCGAGAGAAGATCTATTTGATTCACTAATGGCCAACAGCTAGAACAGTAGAACCTTGATGAAATAATGCAATTTTGTAAGTCTTGTTAATTTCTACTACATGTTTGTGATGGGGTTCTCTCAATCCTATGGTCTCCGAAACAAGAAACTAAAGGTTGGGCCAAGATAAATATTAATATTGTCATAGTCACAAAAAAGGCGTTTGAATAACTCAAGCATTGAATCTTTTCAGGACCATTCCTTGTTTTTCTGCATTTGCAGAAAATGATAGACTTAGAGATTGATGCTTCAAACTTTCAAAGTCTGTGCTCAGCATAATCCATACTTAGCATGATCACAGTGAGAATTCACTGATGCAGTTAAAAAATATCTTACATATGATAGAGAATTATATGTTATGGTCCAAACATCTAAAAGATTACATTCTAAGAAAGGAATTAGTCGTTGGTACTTGATGTAAACATTTGTAGTTCCCTTAAGGCAAAGAACAAGCTACAAAATGAGCATCATCAGAAATTTCTGCATATCAGCAAATCTCCATGTATATGCAACCAGAAACAAGAAACGATAAATTTGACAAGGCAACTCAACAGAAAATAATATTAAAAAGATTATGTATAACTTTATATATATATATAAAGTTATAATAAATCACATATAACAGATCATGCAATTTAATTATAGTGATTAATGTAAATATTTAATTTAAAAAAGGTAATGTTGAAGTTGTAAAAGCCAACCTCACAAAACCCAGTGATCACCTGCAAGCAAAATAACTTGTCACGTAGAAGAGATTCGAACAACACAAGGATATTGCTCTACAAACCAAGAGAGTAAAATTGCATAAACAAGAAGTGAATAATTACAAAGAGATCAATCCTTAAAAAAGGAGATCAAAACTCTAAAGTGAACTCTAGGATTTAATAAAGTAATTATTAAAGGGCCTAAGTTTAACTCAAGTGAAAATAAAGTAAAAGGTGACTTAATTAATTAATCAACATGATTAGATTAATTAAGTAATTAACCTATTACTCTAACAGGTAAATATTATAAAAAATTTAAAAGAAAACATCAAAAGATATTAATACAACCATTCACAACGGGCTTCATGTTCCACACAATTAGAATTTAAAATATGAAATGGCTGGTACACAGTGTTTTCAGCATCATAGCTCCACATAAGCGTCAAGTGTATGTATGGAAACACCAATCGAGTTGATGATTTGAGTCGAGCAATAGTCACAAAACTTATCACTATCCTTTGGTTCTTGTGGACATGAAATTGCAATTTGATGATAGTTGCATGATAAAATGCTGATTTTGTCAATTTATATTGGAATCTTGACGCTAGTGAGTTAGTTCTTGTTTTCTATTTTCAGAACAATCTATTTTAGTGCTTGGGACTGTTAATGTGTTAGCAGCTTCGGTAGCTTCTTCCAGCTCAGCACTTTCATGGAAGACATAAATTGAATGATAGCCTTTGGCTATTCAATTTATATTCACTGTTTTGTATTATACTCATCTCATATTATGGCCGACATAGAAGAATTCGAGTTGATCTTTTATTAGAATATATTTAATATTTATTTGAGGTCGACTATCATTAAAGGATATTCATGACTTATCATAAGGTGGCCGACCTCTTGTGAAGAGGTGTGAACATTTATCAAGGCCGACTTCAATAAGATAGGCAATCTCTTATAAGGCCGACATGAAGGATTAGTTTCAACCCACTCATCTGTATATATATTCAGTTTGTTCGTCCATTGCATTCAATCAGAGAACAAGATCAGTTCGATCATTTTACTCAAGTGCGAACCTAGCTGTTATTCTAGTGCGAACACATCTGACAATCAAGTGCGAATATGTCTGATATTTGAAGAGCGAATATATCAATTCAGGGACATCAATCAAGTGCGAATATGTCTAATATTTGAGAGCGAATATATCAGTTCAGGGATATCAATCAAGTGCGAATAAGAGACTGTTGAATTATTGTGAACTCTGCCATTCGGATCTGTGTTAGATGCGAACTCTCTATATCTGATTAGTTGCGAACTCTCCAATTCGGATCTGTGCGAACTCAGCCATTTCGGGTCTGTGTTAAGTGCGATCTATGTCAGGTACTCAAGGGTGAAAATCAGTGCGAAGTAATATGATGCGAATTCATATCTAACAGGTTGAGAACCAATTGTGTTTGTGAGTATTGTCAAATGCTATTCTTGTAGACAGTCATTTCATATATAACAGGTACAATTTGCCAAACTGTCATATGTTATTTTGTCATCTTGCCAGTGTTGAATATCGGTCTTGTGTTAGACCCCATTGTAATATGTAAAATTGCCAGTGTTGCATAAAATATAAGAGAGATCTCTGTTGCTGGGTTTTTCTCCCTCAAGAGGAGGGTTTTCCCAGGGTATATGCTGTGTTATTCTGTCTGATTTCGAATTATTTTTCTGTGCATTTAATTTGTTCACATAAATTTAACATGGTATCAGAGCGGGTTTGAGGATCGTGATCAGATTATTGCCAATCAGCATACCTTCTATTGCTCACTCATCCTACTAAGCCAAGATGGTGAATGGTTTGAAGGTTGAAGACAGACTCGAAGGTGCAACCAATTTCACTTCATGGAGATTTAGGATCATGCTCACCTTGCGTGAAAATGATTTGGGTGACTTCGTAGACCTAGCATTTGAACTGAGAATGAAAAGAAGAATTAGGTGAAGAAAGAGACATCAAAACAATGAAAATTCCTGGTCCATTTCCGGTCAAAGGATCATATTGTTCCCCATCATTTCTAAGTTGAAGGCGACCAAAGAGATATGCTCCAAGACCTTGGAAAGAAATGTGAAGTCAACAATACCAGCCGAGCCCTTGCACTAAAACATCAATTGCATCATGTGAAGATGTCAAAGGGAGAGTCTGTTACTGCATACTTCATGAGGATTTCAAATTTGAGAGACCAGCTCTCAACAATTGGGAATATAGTTGATGATAAGGATTTAACCATGCTCGCCCTCAATGGGCTGCCTTTGTCTTGGGAATCCTTCATTCAAGGAATCAGTGCAAGATCGAAACTGCCTAAGTTTGATCGCCTAAGATCTAATTGCATTCAAGAAGAATCAAGGTTGGTGGCAAGAGGCGTTGGTCAAAGTTCAAAGAATGAAGACATTCATGTTCTCACCTCTCATGCTTCAAAGAAGAAAGGAAAAGATGGAAGAAAAGGATTCTTCAAGAGGAATCGGGACAAGGGAAATGATAATGCACCTCCATCCAAGAAGAAGAGGGATATGTCCAAGATTCAATGTTTCAGGTGTGATGAGTTTGGGCACTTCGCCAAGGATTGCCCAACTAGGCCTAATCAACATGCTTCATTTGCGGATATGAATAAGTCCTCTCCTCAGAAGGACTCTAGGGAATTTCTATTCTAAGTCATGGGCCTGTGTTCAAGCCGTAAAAGTTGTGTGTTGATCTGTGCTTAAAATCAGCGTATCTTGCAGAATAGATAAGTATTCTTTGTTTGTTAAGTTATATCTTTTATTTTTGGATCTTGTGTGATTAGTATAAAGAGATAGTTATTTCTCTTGAATTGTGATCTCCAGGATAAAGATCCTTTGAAGATTTCAAATTATCTATTGTGAGTTGATTCATACTAATCATGTAGATCCTTGAAGTATGACGTTGAGATGAAATAAAAAAAAAAAGGGGAGAAGAGATTTGCATTTTCGTTGTGATAGGTTGATCACATAGATATCTTTCTCAATGCATGCCATCATGATAGAGACAGCACAGACTCTTGAGAGAGTTGGTTCTGCATACTTCTTAAGCAATACATTAAAGAAATCTGTAGTTGTGCGAGATTATTCTTTTTGTTGTCTGGTTGGCACTCTTGAGAGAGTAAAAGATGAGCGAATAAGTTATATCAAAGGCTTATATGGAGATAAGTTCTTTATCCCTTTAGTTTGATCTTTTGATACATTTCTCTTTCAGAATGATTTACTTATTCATTTCCTAACATTATGCATAAATTCTTATGTGTTCATACTAGATAGAACCTAAGATAGTAAAAATTGTATGATTCTAGTCTTGATAATCATAAACTGTTAGTAATCTCTCCCTAATTGCTTTGTGAACAACTAGAAGCTGGAAAGTGATGAGAGATTGCTTAAGCGATGAAAAGATTGAGGCATCTTACAAGGAAGTCATTCCAACCAAAGGAATGATCAAGCATAAAGTCACAATTTGCAGCCATGAGACTGAGTTGGTGGCTAGAGGGAGTTCACTTCCAGAAGACCTCTTTGTGAGTTCTAAAGCAGGGATCAAGAGGGAGTCATGTAACTTCGCGAGAAAGAAGTATATAAAGATTGAGGAGAACCCTCGAGGAACCTATAGAAGATGATTGTCTTTGCAGATCAAAGGAACCTCTATGATTGCTTCAATTTGAGTTCAGCTATGATTTCTGTCTGCAATGAGCGATACTCTGGCTAACGCTGCAATCTGTGAGAGGTCGAGGTACAAACGCAACTTTGATGGCGGCTTCGAAGCGATTATTGGCTTGTGGCTCTGGCGGGATTGTTTGAACTAATCAATGGAGTCCATATTATTTATTAGGTTGTGTGAAGCCTTGTCAATCTGTGTTTCGCCAATGACTCCGAGCATGTTGAATCAAGTACCACTATATGATATATGTGAATGCTGCTGAGGAAGGATCTTATGGTTGAGGGTACATCAACAGTGGCGAGATGAGGATATTCTCACCAAGCCTCCCGCCGGGATAAAGCTGTGTACTTTCGAGATAAGCTTGGTATGATGGAGAATTCAGCCTTAACTGAGAAAGAGTCTCAGCATCAGTGACCTTGTTTAATGAGTTCTCTGTGAGAGAAGTTCGAGGTGAAATCCCTTGTTAATGCATCTTCTTCTGAGACAAAAGAAGTTGAGGTGTAAGCCCTTGTTTCCACCCTCTGAGAGAGTCATGGTGGATGTCATGTGTATGACTCCATGACAGCATCACGTGAGAGAATCCGTGATGATTTCTTATGTACTTGTGTTTCACCCTCTGGGAGAGCCATGGTGAAAGTCACGCTGAGGTGACAACATCACGCAAATGATGAACACTAGTACATACCATACATGGGTGTAGCCATGATGGTTGATATCACATTGAGGTGATATGCTTTCACGATGAGGTGATAAGCTCCTTTCCATACATGGGTGTAGCCATGGTTGTCAATATCACAATGAGGTGATGTATCATTTCACACATGGATGTAGCCATGATGTTCGTCATCATATTGAGGTGATATCCTTCTCCTTATATCTGATTGAAGGCAATGATGGCTGATGGATATCATATTGAGATGATTCGTATTTGTGCAGCTGGAAGTTCTCTTCTAAGGTGTTAGTAATGTTAGCGACCGGTGCTTCTTCCAAACCGGCACTTTCATGGGAAGACTATAGAGTGAAGATAGCAGCGGCGTTGTTTATATTCTTTATTTTATTGCTACTCATCTCATATTATGGCCTGTAGAATTGGGTTGATCTTTTTTTTTGTTAGAGATATATTTGCAATATTTATTTGAGGCCAACTATCATTAAAGGATATTCATGATTTATCATAAGGTGGCCGACCTCTTGTGAAGAGGTGTGAACATTTATCAAGGCTGACTTCAATAAGATAGGCAATCTCTTATAAGGCCGACATGAAGGATTAGTTTCAACCCACTCATCTGTATATATATTCAGTTTGTTCGTCCATTGAATTCAATCTAAGAACAAGATCAGTTCGATCATTTTACTCAAGTGCGAACCTAGCTGTTATTCTAGTGCGAACACATCTGACGATCAAGTCTTGAATATGTCACGATATTTGAAGCCGAATATATCGATTCGGGGAATCCAATCCAAAGAGATGCGGAGTATATGTCTAATATTTGAGAATATATATCAGTTTAGGGATATCAATCAAGTGTGAATAAGAACTATTGAATTGTGTGAACTCGCCCATTGGGATGCATTGTTAGATCGAACTCTACATATCGATTAGTTGCGAACTCTCCAATTCGGATCTGTGCGAACTCAGCCATTTCGGGTCTGTGTTAAGTGCGAACTATGTCAGGTACTCAAGGGTGAAGATCAGTGCGAAGTAATATGATGCGGATTCATATCTAACAGGTTGAGAACCAATTGTGTTTGTGAGTATTGTCAAAGGCTATTCTTGTAGACAGTCATTTCATATATAACAGGTACGATTTGGCAAACTGTTATATGTTCTTTTGTCATCTTGCCAGTGCTGAATATCGGTCTTGTGTTAGACCCCATTGTAATATGTAAAATTGCCAGTGTTGCATCAAATATAAGAGAGATCTCTGTTGTTGGGTTTTTCTCCCTCAAGAGGAGGGTTTTCCCAGGGTATATGCTGTGTTATTCTGTCTGATTTTGAATTATTTTTCTGTGCATTTAATCTGTTCACATAAATTTAACAGGGACATCTTTGTAAATCTGGCAATATGTTTCTCAGACTTTTGAGGGCTAGATGTGTTTCTATCAGTGGCAAAAAGTTTGTGGGATGAATGCATTATATATATATATATATATAGGGAGAGAGAGAGAGAGAGAGAGAGAGAGAGAGAGAATAAAAAATAACAAAATATGAAAATGCCTATCCATTGGATATTGCTTTCTAAATTTTTTATTTATTTTTAAATGTCACATAAAATGTCCTTAACACGGGCATGTGCAAACGAATATTGAAGCCCCAAAATCTTCACATGTTGGAGGGGAGAAGGCTACGGTACATTACATTCTTATTCTCTTGTCCTTGTGGCATTTTCAATTTAAAGGTGCCAATCCAACATAATATCCCTAGGATAGGGATAACAGAAAAACAACAATATCTCCAAAAATATGCAATAAAAAATTCTTAGAAAATGCCTTCAAAACCCTAGCCGCCCTTGCCAAAATCCTCAAAAAATCAGCACTAGGTCTGTTTCACTTGCCCTTTTTTGTTGCTATCTTCAATTATGTTCAGTAACATGAAGACACCTTGTTGTAGATTATCCAAATCTGAACTTGATGCTTTGAATCTCACCTCCAAGAATGGCCTCCAAACTTGACAAAGAATTGCAGCTCTGAAAATTGATGTGCTAGGGTTTCACAAACCAAAGCTCTTCCATCGAAACACACCCTTCTGACTAGGGGGAGCCCGTATGTCTCCAAAACCAGGGATACTCAAGGGTTTCAGACCTTAAGCCAAGTTGCAGCAGCAATAAACAGAAAACTCACAACATAATCAGCTCTAAAAGACCCCTAGAGAGTTTTATAATAACTCCCAAAGAGATGAATTAATCTCAGCCCTTGAATCACCACCTCTTAATCCAAAGCTCCACATTAAAAACCTAAAATTAATCCAATAAGCTCCTTGAAAACCCATAACCCCTTTGCCTTTTTATCACATGCTTTTTAAAATCACTTAAATACATAAAAAGGGGACAACTTAAGTCCTTTGGCTAGGAGTTACTTAAGTTGCCTAAAAAGACGTGCCCATAACTTATTATGGCTTAAATTCACTTAAGTTGTATTAAAAGATGTGCACACAACTAAGTATAGAATATAATACAAGCCAAAGACTCCATACTTACCCAACAATGCTCTACGCCCTCTTCCTTTTGGGTAATCCAAGGAAAGGACAGCCAATGTGCTGCTAATCCTCATGATTTGAGTTGAGGACATTTCATCCAAGCTTGGGAATGCATCCTTATGGTACACTAGAATTTGCTAGATGAGCCCAAAACTGATCTTGGAAGCACATTCCAGTTATGTAGAGGATGGTTTGCGTAGAGAAGGCACTTTATGTGGTGAAGTAGTTCTACTAGCCAAACCTTCCCAATCTATTGCAAGACATATTTGACCTTGTATAGCTTGTGCTATTTCCAATCTTGTAGAGAAGTAACACAGAATGTACACTCCTTGTCCAGCCCCAACCAAGCCCAGGGTGTCAATCTCAATTAACTAGTTTGCATTTTTTCGCATTACTAAATAAGGCCTTGATTGTGTTTTTGTAGTAGAGGATAAATTTTAAAATGTTGGCAGTCTAGCACCTTTTCAGAAAAAAATGTAGTGTTAGATATTGCAGATCTTTTCTTCTATTATATGTATGGACTCAATATGGTTTGTCAACAACCATAGTATCTGACAGAGACACAAAAACTTTGAGAACTTTCTAGCAAATATTTTGCTCCTCGATGGATACAAAGCTCATTATGTTTGCAACTTTCTATCCTCAAATTGATGGACAAATAAAACTAGTTAACAAAATATTGATACATTTTCTCATGATGTGAAATTATAAACATCAAACACCAACACGCATGGAGTGAAAGTCAACTTTTAAATGGGAGTACATGAACTAGGGTGCAACTATTTTACTTATAAATATAGTCACCAAGAGATGTGGATATGATGGAGATCTAGTCCTTGAACTCAAGTTGCAGTGGATCAATGGTAGGAGTAAGTAACATATAATCCTACACGGGGTTGATCCTCAGTTTCTATAGTTGTACAATACATTCTATCACATGTTTTGGCTTGTGCGGTTGTATCTTTGGGGCTGAGGTGTGTCTTCTTTGTATGAAAATGGATTACATGGTTATGTACCTATGCACTCTGATTATTTTTCATAAGCAGAAGTATATACCACTTTCATCATATAACACATTAGGTTTCTTTAATTTAGTGTGTTGTCCCCTGGATAGCTCCTGGGATATGAATCGACCATTCTTACATGTGAGCATCATTAAAATTAGTGATTAGTGACCATTTATCATCTTAAACTTGGGTTTCAACCTCCTTGTAAGAGGCCAAACTTGGCAGAAAAAACATTAGTTTGTGCAGATCTGTTGAGAACCGACAGCAGAAACTTGTGTATAAATTTTTAGTCCAAATAACTCCATTTGGATGTCATAATTGTATTTAATTTTATGATTAAACAGAAATATAAATCAAATTGGATGTTTGAAAAGGTATTACCGTATTTCTATTAGGTAGATAGTACTCTTTAATATCTGGTGTTTTTCAACTTCTTTTGCAGATCAAATTCATATTTAAACTTTAACCTGCTGGGTTAAGAAGATGGAAAAGGACAATCTCTGTGCAATTCAACATTGTTATCTTTACGGTTAATGCAGAACCTTGTTTTATATATACAATCTAATAAGTGACAATTTGTGCCTACAAGGATATATCAATTTTCTCCATGAAAATAAATTACACTTAGTGTACCAATGATTCTTGAGAGAATTCGATATTGATATCTAGTTAGGATTGACGGTTTGGAACCTTGAAATTGTTGAGAATAATGAACAAGGTCTATGTCAGTTAGATTGTTCAATGAAGTGTAGTAAATCAATGCAAATTGGATGGCATAGGATTAACTTCAGATTCTATAATAATGCATTTTCCTGTGAATAAGGTATTCAGTATCTTCTCTACATGGTGAAATCCTTGAATAGCCTTCCAAATGTGAAAAGAAATAGTGAGAAATGTAAAAACTTTCAGAGTGAGTGCAGAAGCTTATAAAAAGTTAAAATATGAAAAAATTAATGCCTGTCACAATTCTTACTATATACAACTAATGCATGAGAAGGTACCTATTCTAATTCCCTGTCAAATGACAGGGATGAGATCAAACTTATAGCCCAGTATTCTACTTTAATGGTATCTGTGTTAAAAAATCCACTCATTAATACTAATGCAGTACATTGTGATCAAGTTACATAAATTATATGCATTTCAGAAAATCAATACTCGCAATTTTTTTAACAATGTGAAAGGTTTCAAAGAACATTAATTAAATTGAAAACCCATGGTAAAAGTTACCAGTAGCAGTCATAATGCAGCAAATAGCTTTAAATTCCCAGGGGTTCAACATGTACATGAATGCAACTTCAATTTACCTAGACAAAGCATACAGAAATAGCATCTGGATTAATTTATGTTATGAGAAATTTTGATACAGTAATCTTCCAGGGACAAGTTAAAATGAATATTGAAGAATTAAGGAGAGTTTAGGTAGATATTTCAAATATATCAGAAGTCATACATAGTCTCACTTACTAGTATCCTTACAAAATCCTATCTAAGTAAACTCCCTTTCTTTTCCTCCCTGTACAGCATGGATTTATGATCAAATGTCACCTTGCATAACTCCCCAGTTTGCTGAGAACAGTAGTTTCACATCCAGGTGGGAGTTAACTATGGCAAAACATGATAACATGGGAGTTACAATTCAGCCAGAGGACAGCACATGCATTGATTCCAACATTACTAAGGGAAGAATAAAATATGAAGCTACTTTAGCTTAATGAATGTAAATAAAATATAATGTGTACATTACTAAATAAAGGGCTTAGAGTTGAAGGAATGCAACATGTATTTACAAATGAAATATAAAGCTTTATATTTACGCAAGTAAAATAGGGGCAAGATCAGTGGAAATAGTTCATAAACTCTATTAAAACTTCATTAGAGGGCCTTAAAACCTAAGTATCTATCTGAGATAATAGTGGAAAATTTGGCCCAATACTATGGGTTAAACGTAAAGAGGGTATCAAATACCTTTAGATTATAAACCAAAATCTAGTGCTGTATCAATTATAGTAAACATAAAACTAAAAGAACGTACACTAATTACTATTAATCCATCAAGTGTAGTTAAAACTAGAAGCAATAGAGATCAATAGATGTGTTTCTAGAAGAGACTCCAAACATTGACAGTATCTGACTACATAGACTCCATTATTGCATACTGTGAAGGTACTGTAAGATTATGTAGGCTTCCCATGAATGCCTCTTTAGTTTAGCAAACCAGTGAAAATCTCAGATGCTGAGAGCTGCCTTTGGGACGTGGCATAAGGTTACCCCCAGACAACTGAATTATAAATTTCCACAAGCTTCTTCACAATCTATGTCCCCTTGCTAGTAAGTTCTCAAAACACATCTTTTGTATATAGCCATGCAGAAAGAATCGGAGATTCTTCGAAAGAAAGTCGGCTGTCTATGCGACAGCCTACAGTTTACAAAATATCTCTTCTGTATATAGCCATGCAGAAAGAGTCACAGATTATTCCAAAGAAAGTTGGCTGTCTGAGCAACAGCCTAAAGCCATGAGTCAAAGGTGCCCTGCCAACCTGCCCGTTCAACCATGTCCATATGTTGAGAACATATTGAGAATCTATAGACGACCTGTAATTTCTCTGTAATCAAATAGAGAGATATATATTCTGTCTCAGTAGAAATGTAGGCCCATTACATATTCGGATCCTGTCTCTGCTATTTATGTCTTGCCAAGATGGAGATGAGGATTTAGAAGGAACGAAACCAAGGTCAACAAGAGGACTACCACATGTGCCAAAATCCATTATTGGTAAAGTAGCTGCAATATATCCATGGTCCTCCAAGAGACATTAGTCTTATGTCGAATCAAATTGCAGGAAGAAATAATTTTTCTTCAAAGAAGCATTTCAAAATTTTGAATAAGATGGAAGGATTGCCAAAAAAGAACAGATTGGTTGACACTTATCATTTCTCCCACAAAGGATCTTTTGGATATCCAAAATAAGTAAGGCAATGCTATTACCTTTAATTGTATTGGGAATATCTACTCTGGTTTTTAGATTGATAGGAGTCTCCTTTTCCGAAGCAGAATGAGTTATGACATATCTCAATTATTTACTTCATTGATGACTTATTTTGATAAGGAACATCTGGAGAATTGGTCCAGATTTTTCATAGATGCAGTCTCCTTGGTATTCAGCCTTTGCAGATCCAAGTAGTATTTAACATATAAAATGCTGTGTAAAATACAACCAAGCAAATGGGTTTCAAGTTGAACTAAAGTATGTTTATTTTATTAGTGGTTTAGTCAAAATTTCTCTTACATTCAGCTGAGAGAAAAATGTACAAACATAGAAATAAATGTAATTCCAACAATATGATGTCGTAAGAAAGCATTTATTCTTGCCTACTCGTTTGATGCTTATTTTTCTGATCTAGAGCTCTGACATCAAATTTTGAAAAATCTCCCTTCCTTGCAACAAGAAAATTACAGAACAAAGCAGGACAGGGATCACAATGGCAAATGCGATAGTTCTAAAACTTCTACTTTCAAAGGTTGTACCTCCTTCAATGATAGTCAGACTTGCTTTTCTGAATAATTTTGGAAACCAGAGTTGCATGGACACAGATATGGATGACATATATAAACATATAACATAATTTTGTAAATTACTAGAGGAGATTTTCAATATTTTAGAAATAATTTTAACAATTAAAAATTTAAATATTAATAAAAATATTAAGTATAAAAAATAAATTAATGATGATTAATAATCAACTTAAAATATAAATAAAATAAAATAATTAATAATTAAATAAAATACAGTACACAATAAAATAAATATATACCTTTTGTTGCAATAAAATTTCCATAAATATATGTCAATTATCAGAATTAATTAATTATTAATAATTAAATTAACGTTTCCACAATGTCAATTTTCTTTTAGGGGTTAATGATAGAATAGAGGGGAGACGTTCAGCTTCTCTCACATCTGCTCGCTGTAGTTATGCTCTACTTGCCTGTACGCGACTAGATTTATGCCAAAACTTATGGGTTTTGATAACGTTTTAGGGTTTTTTATTTCAATTTTGACATGGATCCGGCACATATTTCCAAGGTCGCCGAATCCAAATGTAACCGGTGCGGCTCCCAGTTCGCCTACTTTTGGGTACGGGCAGGCAGGATATACGAATCGTATCCAATTCCATGTCGTACCCTATCCGCACTCGGCGCGAAGGAATGCATATTGGAGGAGGGGGTGGCGTATACGGTAACCTCGTTGGAAACACCACAAATTCTTCTTTCAATGAGCTCGAAATGATTCCAATTTGACGTTTTGCCAAGAGTAGATGTTTTTCTATAAATCAATCGATATAATAATTCGGGATTTGTATGAAATGTCTCCCACTTGCCGAATTTGCTGCTCTGATACCACATTTTCTGAATCAGGTGTCTAATAAACATGTCGAGGATAACAAAATGAAACACACATTTCTGCAGGGTAGGGTAGGGAGACGTGGATAGGTGTTTGTATGTGTGTATGAGAAAGGAGAAAGGGAGAGAGAGAACTGATGGACAAAAAATATTCAACAAACTTCAAAGGAATCCAGATAAATGATCACATAGTCTAATCCAGAAATTTGCAAGCAAGCTTAAAAGGAATAACCATGGGTTGGATTACATAATCCTGAAGGATTCGCTCTCGAATTACTAGCAGATTGAGATTCAAACCAAAAACAATATCACATATGATCTCAATGAGATGATAAAAAGTCTTTAGTATAATCTCTAATGTAGTAACACTGGGGTAAGGGAAGCTCTTTACCCACAACTTACCTATTTAACTCAATATAGCTAACCAAGGGTTGCGTATGTAACAAGTTGGCTGCTCCATAACCCCAATATGCATCATGATATCATGGGCCTGGAACTGAACAAATGAATACCCTGGTCTTCTTACCTTGTTTTAAAAAGAAAAATATGATTTACAAATTACAATGGTTAAGAATAGATCAACATAAAGTACCTTGGAGGAATAATTTATTGAAAGCACTCCACTAGATGAATACAATTATGTTCTTTAATGCAATGCCTCATTGGTGTCTGTCATTGATCCAGTTGTGGAAACTACATAACTCCAGTTCAGAATGCTTAAGAATTCTCCATAACTGCTATTTATGATGCAAACCTCATGAGACATGAGTGATTCGTAACTTCACTTAATGCAGTTCATTGAATGTAACACACACTCCACATTTAAAATTGTTTTGGTCTCGCATCCTATTGTCTCAGTAATTATAGAGAAATATTGAAATGCAAGAACGAAGGATTTGGGAGGTTGGAGGAAAGTTACACTGTTATAGAGAAACATAAGGATGGAAAATTGAATATAAAATATGTAGAGTGAGCATTGCAAATTTTTATGTAACAGTATGGTAGAGCTAGAAAGATATAAAGAGTTGTGTTTCTATGCATCTAACTTAAGCAAAAGTTCCTAAATTCGTAAAAATATAGAGCAGCATATAAATTATTATACTTGCATATCCATTATTTGAGTCTCTATCAGTTATTCCAATAAGGATATATCCAATTTGCCCTATCGAATCAGAAACTATTCCATCTTAAGCTTGTCCATCCTTATCTTTTAAGGTGATAATATGGCGGACCATGTTTGTTTTAGACTCTAGAGTGATTGCAAATATATTTGGATAGTTCTACATTCTCCTGAACTGTTGCTGATTGAATTTCTTTTTTGTGTGTACAAGAAATTTGGCAGTTTGTGATTGTTGAATATCGGGTAGTTACATTAGATGCTGGCAAATGGACTTTCTTTACTTTGGCCTTTTTATTGTCTTCAATGTTGGGTTTGGGAACTGCAATCTTAAAGAGAAGATGCACTCATTTGTTTTTCCTGAAAATGAGATAAGAGGGATGGAGTTTGTGCAAGAACTTCATGGTTCAGTTTTCTAAATCAGTGCCATATGATTATCTAAATCCACGGGTATCATTGTTATGCAGTCAAGTTTATGCAGAGACAGTGCAAAGTGCACAGCATTTATGTACGAAGTACTGCTCAGGTGTATGAATTGTATAGAATGACAGATCGAATAGGTGAAAATGAATATGTTTGCACCGTATGTGGTGAGAATGCCTTAGAGAGCTATGATTCTAATCACAGGGGTAAGAGTCAAATTTTCCAACGTAACAGTATCAATTCAATTGAAGAAGATGGAACTCAGCCTCTTAAGGTACATAACCATTGCAAGGTTGATGGGCAGAAGTTGGCCGACATTCTTGATAAGACTAGCAATCAAAGCCTACAGAACTTGGTTCAGCAGGGCATCATTGAGCTTCCCCAACACATTACCAAAGGCAAGCCCCATGAGAGTGATGAGGATAGTTGGGTTCAAGTAAAGCGTTCTGGTTCTCTTGAAATAGATTCTTCTTGTGAGAGAAGAGGTGCTTCCAGACTTGAAACATTTAATGATAAGAAGAATGTTAAAGATACAATGAATAAAAAACTAGAAGCACCAGCTAATAAGGATGGTAGGAGGATCCAAGTTCATACATTCCATGAACCTGCTTCTATTGAAGAAATTTATTTTGATATTCAGAGAAGACAAGGAAACATGGGAACAGTAAGCACATCTGGAAGCTTTTTGACAGAGGAAGATTGGGTTGCAGAGTCTGTAAATAGTGATAATTCAATATTTCCTTTGTCTACAAAGAACCTAAGACCAGGAAGAAGACTGTATGAAGGAACAGTTGAGATAGTAAACGCTAAGCCCTGCATGTCAGTCACAATTAAGTTCCCATCAGTCCGAGATAAGTCCTCTGTTGAAGTTCAAGAAGTGCGTATTCAGGCTCATCCTGTTGTTGGAGTCATGGATGAAATCAAATTAATGGACTTTCGCAATTGTTTTGGTGACTCTTTAGGAGGCTCTTTACTGGCAATGCTTGTTCCAAGTATTTTGGAATCATCAAGGGATGATTTGAGTCAAGGACAAGATGCGTTGTTTGACAGCCTGTTCCATGGCAGAGAGGAAAATGAGTTTTCAGAATGTAAGCACAGTGAGGACAGTGACCCATCAGAATGTGGAAGTTCTCAGTCTGAATCGTCATCTTCTTCTCAGTCGATCAACAAATATCCATTCATTGAAAAATCATCAGTTTTGGGGGGACAACATGCATCTTATGATAGAAATTCAGAGGAAGGATATTTGGCTGAGCTACTATCATATGAAAATAAACTGCCATATTCTGTACACAGCTCGGGAGATTGCCCCAATGAATCTGGAGGGAGCATTGACAAGTTTGAGAATAGTACATGGGGCAAGGTTCTGAATTCTGACTATGATGAAGAGGGGATATATGGAAAGGAAGGACATGGTGGAATACACAGTGTTTTTTCAAAATCAGGTGGAATAGAAAGAGTTAATGAACAAATGGAACATGGATATGTGGATCCAGAAGCAGAGTCTTCTGTAGGATGCAGCACTGGAGAAGTTGAGAGCATAACAACTACAGATACATGCACGGGTGGCCATGAGGAATATCATGGACGGGAAATGCAATATCTTGTAGAGCATGTAGGCAGGTTAGAAGCTTTGTGTGCAAGAATTGAGGATAATCTTTGCATGGCTCTGGATAAAATGGAGAAGAGGATTCAGCTTTTAGAGTCACGATATGTGCTGCCTGATCAGATGCATATAGCAGGAATAGATCATATAAC
>VDFB02019224.1:0-11333 GCA_007258455.2 Sequoia sempervirens
TTTACCACAGGAAGAATTTGCATACAATAATTCAGTAAACCAAAGTATAGGGAAAAACCATTTGAGATTATAATCAAAACAAATCCCAAAGGAGTTATAGAGTTAAGATAAATCAATATGGAGAATGAAAGGAGTGTGGAAGTAGAAGAGTTTGTAGATTTCATGGAGACATTGCATAATTAGGTCCAAAAGCATTTGGAAGGCATGAACAATAAGTATAAGAAGGAAGATGAGAACTAGAGACCTAAGGAATTTTCTATTGGAGATGAAGTGATGGTATATATAAGGAAGGAGAGATTTACAATGGGAACATACAATAAGTTGAAGATGAGGAAGTTTGGACCATGTAGGATTCTGAGGAAGTTTGATTCTGAAAATGCATATGAAGTAGAGCTACCAAAGACATTGGGTATATCACCTATTTTTAATGTTGCAGACATATATGAGTTTCATGAAGGATAATAAAATGATAGTATTAGTGAAATATATTTGAAGGCACAATTACCACATCAAGAACCATAGGAGATTGAGTAGATTTTGGATACCAAAACCAGAAGGAGTGCTAGGAACAAGCAATACAAAGAATATCTTGTGAAGTGTAAAGGAAAAACAATGGAGGAATCATCATGGGTTTCTTAGGCTAAGGTGGAACTCTTTGGTTTTCCTCTTAGCCCTAAAAAGTGAGAGACTCACTTTTCTTCCAACCTCAAGTTTCTGATGCAGGAGCGTCCTTAGTTGTAAAGAAATCTTGTATCAACCAAAAATATTTCCTTTCTTGCATTTCATTTAGTATAAGTTTCAGTATTCCATTTCACATTTTACTGCATTAAAATTTCTCGTAGAGTAGGATATAACATCTACACTTTGGCATCTACCACATATCCAAATTTCACATCATTTGTGTTTGTCTATCGAAAGTTATCACTCTCAAAATTTCACTGTATTACTCAGTTAGAGCGTTGGGACCGACCTGGTCCATATTTCTTAGTGCAAACCTATTCTATATTGTGCAAAGCTTAATTGGACGCCTTACAAGCATGTTGGGTTCATTGAGACCTATCCTCTAGAGTTTTGCAAGTTATTTCATTTCGCAAGGAGTTATCTTTTCACATTTTGAGGCTAACATTCATATGTGATCATTCGTTGGGTTATGAACCCTTATTGTCGACATAGACCTCTATTGAAGCTTGAGAATAATATTTATGATAATTTTTTATCATTTAGGATTCTGATTCAGATTAGTTAGTAGTTCATAATTAATTAGACTTCACATTTTTGCATCAACCCTTCAAGGATTGTAATAAGGCCTTCAATTAGTTGTAATGTTGAATTCCCTTGCGGTAGGCTTGTTAGCCCAGGATATTCACCCATAAGACATATGTTGCATGCAATATTACCAATTCAATAAATATTCATTCTTGCAAATCATTTTCTTGTGCTATTTTCAGTGTGTTGACTTTAGGTTGCACGGTTTGGACTATTCTTTTTCAACCCTCTATCCATGACTACACCACAACCTAGGAAGTCTACATTGAAAAGACATTCCAAATTTTTTTACTGCTCAACCAAAAATCAAAAATCAAAATCACTCCTAAGAAAATCCACACCTTTATCATCATCTTCAAAAAAATTCCCTCTTGACAAACTCCATGTCATGCTCCTCCTCTGGCCAAAATATATAATGCCTCAGTGTTCTAGTTTGCAGCTTGTAAGACCAATTATTTAATATATTATTTTTGGTCTAATATATTCCTCCAATAACATTATTATTCAAACAAAAAATTAAAATACTCTTTTAGGTGATGCAAGATTGCTAGTACCCCTAAATGTTTCTGCATCAAACACTTGGGTAAGGAATTTTTTTATGAATATGGATTCACAAAAATGGAGTTGAGTGGTAGTACCACCATTTTGGATTGTAAGAAATCCTCAACAAATTTGATCACTGAATTAGACAAAAGGAATCTCTTCCTTCACCTCTTCCAACACTTAGTCGGGACACTTTCCATCCTCCTCCACCAAGTGTGCACTTTATTCTTCCTTGATTTTGTGGAATCATGCCCACCATGAACCATCCTCCTTTGCCACATCTCTTCTTCAATCCTTTCCTTCTTCGTGGGATCCAACCCAACACAAACCAACCACCTCCACCAAGTTTCACCTACAACATCCTCTACAACTTCTACATGGAAATATGTGTTATCCAAACAACAATCAAAATATATTGCATCCTTAGACAAATATACAATTACCACTGCACAAAAATTTAAAATTTCCATTTGCATGCTCTCTTCTTTCTCGAAATCCTCTTCTACTCTCACTAAAGAAGGTATAGAATCATCCCAACTAAATTCAAAATTAAAATTTACCTCATCCTTGTTTTTTGTCCCAACATATTTTCCCTAATTCTTCACTACAACATCCATCTTTTCACCTTAACTCTCAGCTGCAATTTAATTTTCCAATGCCTTTAAGTACTCCAAAGGAAAATCTTCTACTACTGCAACATCATTTTTCTCTTCAATTGCCACACCTTATTTTTGTCTCTCAACCTTTGCTACAATTTTCACTTCCTTCTCACTCTCTTTCTCTATGCCTTCCTCAAAGCGTACTCTTGCAATATTTTCTCCATCATATTAATCTGCATACACAACTATGATAATATTTTTTCCTTTCTTCTTTTGCATTTCATCAAATAGTTTCCACACACTCTCAATCTTCAACCTCTCAAATATAGACCACCTCACACTCAGTGATCTGCCTACACACAAATCACACACACACCACCACAGATCCTGGTGCAAACTGCTTCACATCGGTGCTTCTACCTCTACACTCAAGAGCTCCCACTGTGATACCACTGATGTAATAGGGAATCAAACCCTCAAACACAAACTCACATCAACAAGCTATGACAATTAGAAAATACCTGACAATGACACAAAAATCAACATGAAGTAACTTAAGCTTCTCATTTAAATTAATAAAATATAAAATTACATTAATTTGAATGCATGTGAGTTGATGAAATCTATTACAAATTTGATACAAAACAACAAGAAATAAATACAAAAATATTCCCTTCAAACTATCTTCTTTCTCATAACTCTAGCTACTGCAACCTTCAATTTTTAACAACACCTCAACCATGAATTCCAAATATTTTTCTACTGAAAAAGTCTTCTTATAGCATGAAAAAACAAGTTTTATGTAGCTCCAAACCAAAAATACATTCCCAAGGATACTCTCCTTCAAATTCTAGAAAATGACAATTTTAAATTTGTCAAATCTCAACCTTCAACATACAGCCACAACTCCATTTCCTATAGCCTCCATTTTCAACACCCAACCTAGGAAGAATGCATTGAAAATACAATCCAAAATAGTAAATTCTCAACCAAAAATAAAAAATCAAAATCACACCCAAGAAAATCCATGCCTTTATCTTCTTCAAAAATCTGCCATCTTGACAAAATAAAAAATTGTCAAATAAAACAATTAGCACTACTTTCCAAAATCAGATTTTTTCCTCCTTTGAAAATGCTACCCCAAAAATTAGAAAAATCATAAAACACTCCATGGTGCATTTTAGTAACTCCCAAAAAAAACCACACCAAGATTAGATCATTTCCTTCTTCATGGGATCCAACCCACCAAAAACCAACCATCTCCACCAAGTTTCACTTGTAGCATCCTCTACAGCTTCTACATGCAAATATGTGTTATCCAAACAAAAATCAAAATCTACTACATCCTTAGACAAATCTACAATTACCACTCCATGGAAATTAAAAATTTCTAACTATATGCTCTTTCCTTGCTTGACATCTTCTTCTACTCTCACCAAATAAGGTATAGAATCATCACAACTAAATTCAAAATTAAAATTTACCTCATCCTTGTTTGTTGTCCCAACATCTTTTTCCTCATTCTTCATTTCAACACCCATCTTCTCACCTTCACTCTCAGTTACAATTTCATTTTTCAATGCCTTTAAGTCCTCCAAAGGACACTCATCTACTGCTGCAACATAATTTTTCTCTTCAATTTCTACACCTTTTTTTTACCTCTCAATCTCTGCTACACTTTTCTATTCCTTCTCACTCTCTTTCTCTATGCCTTCCTCAAAACATACTTTTGCAATATTTTCTCCATCATATTCACCTGTATATACAACTATGAATTTCATTTTTCCTTTCTTCTTTGAAATTTCATTAAACACTTTCCACACACTCTCAATCTTCAACCTCTCAGATATAGATTGCCTCATGCTCGATGATCTGTCTACACAAAAATCACACGCATACCACCACAGGTCCTAGTGCAAACTACCTCACATTGACACTTTTTCCTACACACTCAGGAACTCCTACTCTGATACCACTGATGTAATAGGGAATCAAACCCTTAGACATTTAAACTCACATCAACAAGCTATGAAACCCATAAAATTCTTCACAATGACATAAAAATCAGCAAGAAGTAACTTAAGCTTCTCGTTGAAATTAAAAAATATGCAAATGCATTAACTTGCAGCCATGTGAGCTAATGAACTCCATTACAAATCTGATATGTGAAAGGAAAAATAAATTGAGCAAGGAAATAAATAATCAATGAGCATTTTTTGAAGGGAAAATATTATCAAAGAGAGAGTAGCCAAACCAAGCACCGCCACCATCAAGAGGAGACATTGGAATTTGATAAGGGGAAAAAACAAGAAAAAACCCCAATATTATGAATGGAGGAAAAATGCCTAAGAATGATACAAAGAGAGAGAGAGAGAGAGAGAGAGAACTTAAGCATTAAGCTTTCTATCTTGAATGAATAATGAGAGGAGATGAACCTCAATATATAGATGTGAGAAGAGGAGTTAGAACTAGAAAGTAACTCCCAACTCAATGAATGCCACCATTCATCCATATGTGTGCAAGTTGTCAAGAACCTCTTAAGGAGGTGGCTAAAAATATTCCTTAATAAAGGATTTAAAAAATAAATAATTACAATTAAATAATAACATTTACTAAGTAAAGATTAATCTTCTAACAATATGAAACAACAAGAAATAAATAAATAAAAATATTTCCTTCAAACTATCTTCTTTCTCATAACTCTAGCTATTGCAATCTTCAATATTCAATAACACCTCAAACATGAATTCAAAATCTTTTGCTACTACAAAAGTCTTCTTCTAGCATGCAAAAAAAAAGTTTTATGTAGCTCCAAACCAAAAATCCATGCCCAATAATACTCTCCTTCAAATTCTGGAAAATGATAATTTCAAAATTGTCAAATCTCAACCTTCAGCATGCAACCACAACTCCATTTGATGTAGCCTCCATCTTCCACACCCAACTTAGGAAAAATGCATTGAAAATAAATTAAAAAATATTAAATGCTCAACCAAAAATAAAAAATAAAAATCACTCCCAAGAAAATCTATGCTTTTATCTTCTTCAAAAATATGCCCTCTTGACAAACTCAAAAATTGTCAAATAAAACACTCAACACTACTTTCAAAAATCATATTTTTCGCTCCTTTGAAAAGGCTACTTTAACAATTTAAAAAAATCATAAAATTCCCCATAATGCATTTTAGTAACTCCCAAAAAAAATTCATGCCATGATTAGCTTTTTAATTTTTATGCTTTCAAAATTTAAATTCAATTTCTTGTATTATCTCCCACTTCAAGATTTGCAACAATATAATAAGACCAATTATTTAATATATTAATTTTGGTCTAATATATTGTAATTTATTCCTCCTATAACATTATTACTCAAACCAAAAATTAAAAAAAATATTTTTTTTTGGTGACGTAAGATTGCTAGTACCCCAAATGCTCCTACATTAGACACCTGAGCTAGGAATTTTTTTGTGAATATGGATTCACAAAATGGAGTTGAGTGGTAGTACCACCCTTTTGGACTACAAGAAATCCTCACCAAATTCCATCACTAAATTAGATAGAAGGAATCTCTTCCTCTGTCTGTTCCAACACTTAATCAAGACACTTGTCCTCCTCCTCCACCAAGTGTGCACTTTCTTCTTCCTTGCATTTGTGGACTAATGCCCACCATGAACCATCCTCCTTTGTCACATCTCTTCTTCCCACCTTTCCTTCCTTTTGGGATCCAACCCACCACAAATCGACCACCTCCACCAAGTTTCTCTTGTAGCATCCTCTACAAATTCTACATGAAAATATTTGTTATCTAAAAAACAATCAAAATCTATTGCATCTTTAGACAAATCTGCAATTACCACTCCATGAAAATTAAAAATTTCTATTTGCATGCTCTCTTCTTTCTCAACATCCTCTTCTACTCTCACCAAAGAAGGTATAGAATCATTACAACTAAATTCAAAATTAAAATTTACCTCATCCTTGTTCACTATCCCAACATCATTTCCTCATTCTTAATTGCAACATCCATCTTCTCACCTTCACTCCTGAGTTTGCAATTTCCCAATTTTCTAAGTCCTCCGAGGCACTCATCTACTTCTACAGCCATCATCTTTCTCTTGATTTCACCGCGCCTTCTTTTTGCCCTCTCGACCTCTACTACACTTTTCATGCTTTCTCCACTCTCTTTATGCAGCTTCCTCAAGAGATGCGCTTTTGCAATATTTTCTTTATAATGTTACCCTCGTTGCCTGGTGCCGAATAAAAGATTCTTTCTTCCTAGCTGGTGTTTCGTAAACCCCTTTCCACTCGATCTTCCAGCGTCCGGTGCACATGGACTGCCTCGGCATCAGCGATCTGTCACCACACAAGATCACTGAAACCTGCACCATGGTTCGCCGGGTTACCAGATTTCCCTAACATGCGATTGCTGCTGCCTACGCACTTTCGGAGCTCATATCTGAAAATGCCAGCAGCGGTGTAATGGGGATCAGCCCCAGCCACCTGGAAGCCTCAAAAGCCCGGCAGTACTGTAGAGGATTAGAAAATACTTAACAATGACACAAAAATCAACAAAAAGTAACTTAAGATTCTCATTTAAATTAATAAAATATAAAATTACATTAATTTGAATCTATGTGAGTTGATGAAATCTATTACAAATTTGATACGAAACAACAAGAAATAAATACAAAAATATTTCCTTCAAACTATCTTCTTTCTCATAACTCTAGCTACTGCAACCTTCGATTTTTAACAACACCTCAACCATGAATTCCAAATATTTTTCTGTTGAAAAAGTCCTCTTATAGCATGAAAAAACAAGTGTTATGTAGCTCCAAATCAAAAATACATGCCCAAGGATACTCTCCTTCAAATTCTAAAAAATTACAATTTCAAAATTGTCAAATCTCAATCTTCAACATGCAGCCACAACTCTTTTTCCTATAGCCTCCATTTTCCACACCCAACCTAGGAAGAATGCATTGAAAATAAATTCCAAAATAGTAAATTCTCAACCAAAAATTAAAAATCAAAATCACTCCCAAGAAAATCCACGCCTTTATCTTCTTCAAAAATCTACCATCACGACAAAATAAAAAATTGTCAAATAAACCACTCAACACTACTTTCCAAAATCGGATTTTTTCGTCCTTTGAAAATGCTACTCCAAAAATTAAAAAAAGTCATAAAACGCTCCATGATGCATTTTAGTAACTCCCAAAAAAAACCACACCAAGATTAGATTTTTAATTTTTATGCTTTCAAACTTTAAAATTGATTTCCTGCAATATCTCCCACTTAAAGATTTGCAACAATATAATAAGAAAAATTATTTAATATGTTATTTTTGGCCTAATATATTGTAATTTATTTCTCCAATAACATTATTACTAAAACCAAAAATTAAAATACTCTTTTTGGTGATGCAAGATTGCTAGTACCCCTAAATGCTCCTGCATCACACACTCGGGGTAGGAATTTTTTTGTGAATATGGATTCACAAAATGGAGTTGAGTGGTAGTACCACCGTTTCACATTGCAAGCATTCCTCAACAAACTCCATCAATGAATTAAACAAAAATAATCTCTTCCTCCACCTCTTCCACCACTTAGTCGGGACACTTGTCATCCTCCTCCACCAAGTGTGCACTTTCTTCTTCCTTGCTCTTATGGACTCATGCCCACCATTAACCATCCTCCTTCACCACATCTCTTCTTCCCTCCTTTCCTTCTTCATGGAATCCAACCCACCAAAAACCAACCATCTCCACCAAGTTTCACTTGTAGCATCCTCTACAACTTCTACATGCAAATATGTGTTATCCAAACAACAATCAAAATCTACTACATCCTTAGACAAATCTACAATTACCACTCCATGGAAATTAAAAATTTCTAACTGTATGCTCTTTCCTTGCTTGACATCTTCTTCTACTCTCACCAAATAAGGTATAGAATCATCACAACTAAATTCAAGGAATTAAATTTACCTCATCCTTACATTTTAAAATTTGTACAACATCTTTTTCCTCATTCTTCATTTCAACACCCATCTTCTCACCTTCACTCTCAGTTACAATTTCATTTTTCAATGCCTTTAAGTCCTCCAAAGGACACTCATCTACTGCTGCAACATAATTTTTCTCTTCAATTTCTACACCTTTTTTTTACCTCTCAATCTCTGCTACACTTTTCTATTCCTTCTCACTCTCTTTCTCTATGCCTTCCTCAAAACATACTTTTGCAATATTTTCTCCATCATATTCACCTGTATATACAACTATGAATTTCATTTTTCCTTTCTTCTTTGAAATTTCATTAAACACTTTCCACACACTCTCAATCTTCAACCTCTTAGATATAGATTGCCTCATGCTCGATGATCTGTCTACACAAAAATCACACGCATACCACCACAGGTCCTAGTGCAAACTACCTCACATTGACACTTTTTCCTATACACTCAGGAACTCCTACTCTGATACCACTGATGTAATAGGGAATCAAACCCTCATACATTTAAACTCACATCAAAAAGCTATGAAACTCATAAAATTCTTCACAATGACATAAAAATTAGTAAGAAGTAACTTAAGCTTCTCATTGAAATTAAGAAATATGAAATTACATTAAATTGCAACCATTTGGGCTGACAAACTCCATTACAAATCTGATATGTGAAAGGAAAAATAAATTGAGCAAGGAAATAAATAATCAATGAGCATTGTTTGAAGGGAAAATATTATCAAAGAGAGAGTAGCCAAACCAAGCACCACCACCATCAAGAGGAGAAATGGGAATTTGATAAGGGGAAACAAAACATCTTAAATTAAAGAGAGAGAAGAGAAGAGAAAGAGAACAAAGCAATCGCTTTTCAGATAAAGATCGTCCCTGGAGGTGAGAAGAGGAGTTAGAATTAGAAAGTAACTCCCAAATCAATGAATGCCACCATTCATCTATGTGTGTGCAATGTATCAAGAACCTCTTAAAGAGGTGGCTACAAATAGTCCTTAATAAAAGGAATTAAAAAATAAATAATTACAATTAAATATGTAGCATTTTACTAAGTAAAGATTAGTAACTAACTTGAAACAACAAGAAATAAATAAATAAAATATTTTCCTTAGGCTATGTTTTCTTTCTCACTTAACTCCACAGCTATTCACGATCTTGATATTCAATAACACCTCAAACATGAATTCAAAATATTTTTACTACTACAAAGAGTCTTTACTTCTAGCACATGCAAAAAAAGAGGTTTTATAGCCCCAAACCAAAATCCATGCCCAAAGAATACTTTCTCCTTCAAATTCACAAGTAGTAATTTCAAAATTGCTCAAATCCTCAACCGGCGGCGGCCACAGCCCACAGCTCCATTCCAGTGTAGCCTCCATCTTCCACACCCAACTTGGAAAAAGTACATTGAAATAAAACTAAAAATATTAAATGCTCAATTAAAATAAAAATAAAAAATCACTCCCAAGAGAAATCACAATACTTTTATCTTCTTTAAAATATACCTCTTGATAGAGCTCAAAATTGTCAAATAAAACACTCAACACTACTTTTCAAAAAGTCAAGATTTTCCCTCCTTTGAAAAGGATGCTTTAACAATTAAAAAAAAAACATAAAATTCCCCATGATGCATTTTAGTAACTCCCAAAAAAAATCCATGCCATGATTAGCTTTTTAATTTTTATGCTTTCAAACTTTAAAATCAATTTCTTGTATTATCTCTCACTTCAATATTTGCAACAATATAATAAGACCAATTATTTAATATATTAATTTTGGCCTAATATATTGTAATTTATTCCTCCAATAACATTATTACTCAAACCAAAAATTAAAAAAAAAAAAAAAATTGGTGATGTAAGATTGCTAGTACCCCAAATGCTCCTACATTAGACACTTGAGCTAGGAAATTTTTGTGAATATGGATTCACAAAATGGAGTTGAGTGGTAGTACCACCCTTTCAGATTGCAAGAAATCCTCAAAAATTTCCATCACTAAATTAGATAGAAGGAATATCTTCCTCTATTTGTTCCAACACTTAATCGAGACACTTGTCCTCCTCCTCCACCAAGTGTGCACTTTCTTCTTCCTTTCATTTTTGGACTAATGCCCACCATGAACCATCCTCCTTTTCCACATCTATTCTTCCCACCTTTCCTTCTTTTTGGGATCCAACCCACCACAAATCGACCACCTACACCAAGTTTCTCTTGTAGCATCCTCTACAAATTCTACATGAAAATATTTGTTATCTAAACAACAATCAAGATCTACTGCATCCTTAGACAAATCTGCAATTACCACTCCATGAAAATTAAAAATTTCCATTTTCATGCTCTCTTCTTTCTCAACATCCTCTTCTACTCTCACCAAAGAAGGTATAGAATCATCACAACTAAATTCAAAATTAAAATTTACCTTATCCTTATTCACTATCCCAACATCTTTTTCCTCATTCTTAATTGCAACATCCATATTCTCACCTTCACTCTCAACTGCAATTTCATTTTCCAATTCTTTTAAGTCCTCCAAAGGGCACTCATCTACTTCTACAACATCATCTTTCTCTTCAATTTCTACACCTTCTTTTTTCCTCTCAGCCTCTGCTACACTTTTCACTTCTTTCTCACTCTCTTTTTCTATTCCTTCCTCAAGGAATACTTCTACAATATTTTCTTTATAATATTTAGCTATGTACACAATTATGACAAAAAAATTCCTTTCTTCTTTGGTATTTCATCAAACACTTTCCACACACTCTCAATCTTCAACGTCTCAGGTACATAGACTACCTCATGCTTGGTGATCTGTCTACACAAAAATCACACAAACACCACCATAGGTCTTGATGAAAATTTCCTAACATCAACACTTATGCCTACACACTCAAAAACTCCTGCTCTAATACC
>VDFB02019225.1:0-15570 GCA_007258455.2 Sequoia sempervirens
CACATTCATGAATGTGGACTTTTGAGGGGTCTTTTCACACTCCAAGGACAAGTTCACATGTCAAAAAGGGTTCCAAACCCATAGGTATAGGTCCTAGGGGTCTATTCTTGTTCAAAAACCAAGGAAATTGACTCAATAATCCCTTTTTAAAACCCACAAAAGAATCCATACGAGTTTTGATCTTGACCAAGGGTTCCAACCCCAACCAAACTCACACCACATGACCTACAATTGGATTCTACTCAAACATAATCAATCAATCAATAATAAAACCTCAAACCCTTCTAAGTCAAATAGGGCTACACTTAGAACTTCCCAAAGATGTATCTGATTTGATTCCAATATTTATCCATCCTCCTATTTGCATATTCGATTCCTGCACATTACCAAGGTCACATTACCAAGGTCAGCATGATTAGATCATATATCTCTTCATATTATTAGCTAATCCAATTCACATAATTTTCACTCATGAACTATTTACTCATTAATACATCAAATGAACCTAGATTCAATTTTCATTATAATCCAAGGAAATACACACTTACTCCCATACAAGAATATAGTCAATGAAATAGTCACTCCATCATTTTGTTTACCACCTTAGTAATTCATTTTAAACTCCTATAACATTAATGATGAACCATTTACCAAAATTTAATATGCCAAATAACCCATCTCTTTCAAGTTATATCCAACAATTCATATGTGCTTCTATCATAATTAAATCAAGGTTAATGCCCATGAATCCTAAAAAGAGTTTCATCATTCATTTCATCATAATCATCATCTAACTAATTGTTTGATTGAAATAAAATGGGGGATACGAAACGAGGTCTTACATTCACGGTAGCATAAGCAAGAATATTATCAAATAATCACACTATTTGTCATCCATAATACATCTTACCATCTATTTAGGATCACATAAAACATATTAGGTCTTTACTAATCACATGCAAGGTGGGGCCTTACAAATCCAATGTGATAGGAGTTAGGGAGTGTGCTCTTCCAAAAAGTATTAAATCATTCATAAGGTTAGTTGGCTTTCACTAGTAGCATGCATGTGATAGATACTAAGAGATACTTGATTTCATTGTGTTAGTCATCTTTTATGAGTAGAATGAAGGTGATAAATCCTAGGAGGTACTCAATTTTATATGGTTTAGATAGGATTTTTGTTAGTATCATGTAGGTTATGGATACTAGTAGCATGCACATAATGGATGCTAGGATCTACCCATCGTAGAAGTTCAATATTGGCATTGGTGTATCAAAAGAATTGTTTGTGTTTCAAGTACATGGTGTTTTCTTAATGTAGTCCGATTTTCTTTTTTGAATAATAATTCAGTCCATGTGATTGATAATATGTGCTAGCCTTTGGTCTTGTTGAATGCACAAGACAACTGAGAGGGGGGGTGAATTAGTTGTACCTTAAAACTTCAAAACATTCAGATCCAAATTCATTCAATTAACCCTTAATCAATTGTAATGATTTAGAATGAAAATAAAATAACATAAATTGAATCAAATCAACACCATGCACAATAGAACACCAGATTTACATGGAAAACATAAGATAGAGAAGAGTGTTACATAGAGAAATCCATCTCAATGCAACAAAGGAATCTATGTCACAATATCACCAACACCTTTGTAACATAACTAAAGAATTGTAGACATCTTGCACTTCTCAAATTCACACTCTAACACTATCTAGTTCACATCATTCACATCATACTTGTCTATCTTCACATCCCTCAACAACTCAACTCATATTTATATCATCTTCAACCTTGAAAACATTCTCCAAGGTCAGCTATACAGCTCAATTGTGCATATTCAAATTAGGTCAGCACCAAAACACTTCTGTGGTAGATAGAAGTGAAGGCGGACCACACCACTCCTTATCTAGGACCAAAAACTATAACAACACACTACAAAATGCTTCTATAAACAATAAACATCCACTACAATTAGTGTAAACACCAAGGTTGGTCGTTACCCATGTAAACACCATTAAAATTTTAAGTGCAAGATTCCTTTGATCAATAACAACTTATAGACAACAAATGTCACTTGAACACAATTTGGAATATTCCATAAATACCATAAAAACCAACCAACTCCTTCACAACATATTTCATCTAAAGAATGTACACACCCAGTACACTCAAATAATTCTGACATACACTACAACTTTTAAGAAACTGACTTCCACGACACCAAACCTCAAACAACCTTGACTAAAGAAAGATACCAACACTATTAACATGCCTTCAAATCTTCAAGACCTGAAACCAAATTGTAGAGAAACATGGAATTTTTTTTTTCTCTCAGACACCTCTATAATACACTATTCACACAAATTCTTCTACACAATGATCCAAAACACCAAATTCTAAATACAACACCTCTAAATGCCTCTAATCAACATATCTAAAATGCATAGGAAGACCTTCAACCTAGAAGAAATGAGGAGCAACACTAGAACACTACTCTTCAACCCATAACACACTGCAACTCACTATTTCCTCTTTTTATCAAATTTTATCAAAAGCACTTGGAAACCAAGCACCATGAACACATTCTCATCATCTCCATCACTTCCTCAATAATAGACAAAATCTTATCAAAGAAACACTATAGGTTGACACAAATAGCTTACTAATGACAAAATAACATGCAACTAATCAAAGCATTATCAATGCAACAACATAGGAAATACCAACAACTACACATACTCTTGCAACAATATTCTTCTCATACATTTGAAACCAATGACAACACCAACTTATCATACTTGCAACAGGCCTATGGTATAACTACAAGACATATCATTGAACATGTAACTTATATGGTGGTCTCTAACTTAGATGATTAATGAATTGTGTAAATATTATTATCGGCCTTAGGTATGGTGCATATTGTTATACTTATGCCATTGCTAGTGAGGAAATAAAGTAGTATGTGATGCTTGATTTTCATCATAAATGGTGATGGATTGGGAAAAGGAAGGGACCCACAGTGTTGTATGGGATGCACCAACTTTCCTTTTCCATATGAGATCTACTTTCATGCTTATGTGTTAGGAACCAGGTAGTGGGATGATGCATACAATAGATTGCATCCACTTTCATTGTGCCAATTGGTCTTTATTTGAACATGTGGTGTATGTGTGGATCTGTAGCATCAAAACTTGTCACTCTTGACAATTCCACAATGGGTTTCTAGCTCCCCCTATGCTTGGACTGGATTATGCATTTAATTTCCTATTTTATAGATATCTTCGAAAAATTAAAAGATGGGATTGAAAATAAAAACTTAACATTTAACACCGATGTTTAAGGCCCCAAAAATGATGGTTCTAGACTTGGGCACCCAATGCCCTTGTCCAACCCATTTTCGCTAAAATTTAAATATATGTCGGTGTCGACATTTTAATAATTGAAAATATAAAATTATTTCGGTATTTGATTTTCGTAAAATTAGAAGAATTGCATATAAATACAAGTCATTTTTATCATATTAATCCTAGCATTTTTATTGAGAAAATTGAGCATCCTAAAATCAGTAAACGCAATTCAAGAGAAAAATTAGCTGAACTATTGCAACATTTATTTTAGTCAAGCATCATGTTAGCCATGCATCATGTTTTCATGTGATTTTGTTCATGTTTTATGCTCATTTATTTTATGAGTACTAACACTTGCAGGACTTCAAATCAACCATCAATTCTCCTTGAAGTTGATGAGTACAAGACTTTAGTCCATCAAGGAATGCAGATCCAGGAGTGGTGAGTTACAACAATTGCCAATTTATCACTTGCTTATCATTTAGCCTTTTCCAGATCAAGGGTAAGCTCTCATTTTACATCATCATAGTCATTGTGGAGGTAGAAACACCAAAATAGGGTTTGACTTAGGAAAACCCCTATATGACACAACCCTTCCCCCTCTTTCATGTGTGCAAGTTGCAGATTTAAAGTAAATTGGAGGAAGATTTGAAGACTAATTGCTCATTCATGTGTTCAAGCCCTACAAGCCATCAAGTCAAGGTTAGTGACAAATGAAGTTCTAACAGTGATCCCAGAAGAGAAGAACTTACAAATCATAAGCAATAGAAGAGTAAATCAAATCTTGAGTAGCTATTGACTATTCTAGCTTTTGTAGGCCCCTATCTAGCTATTTCAGACCCATATTTATATGTTAGGTTCTTCTGTATCTACCCTTTGATGTTTTGAACTCTATTTCTATTTGCCAGTTATGTGCTTTCCAAAAATATTAATAATTTTTTGCATTTTCATAATTACACTAAGAACATTATTGCATCATCAAATTTAGTCAATTAATAATCAATTAATCCAATCAACATCATCCAACCACAAAGGATTAAAACCTTGATCCACCATTCTAGCTCTTCCATTGAGGTTTGTAGCTAAGTGGGTGTTTAGATCATTTTTAATCCTCCCCTGTGTATCATATTGGAAGAAGTGTGATTTAAGACCTAAATCCTTTTTCCAATACAACAAGATCATTCACATTGGATATATGTTATGTATGTTTGAACTAGTTGCTACTGTATTTGCGATGTGCATATGAGCTAATTAGTGTTGTACTTGTGATGTGCGTATTCATTAGTCACCCTATGTATAAGTAATGTATGATCGAGATAATCACTATGTGTGAACTTGGGATTTTAGAATGATATTGACCCTATGTGGTTTGGTGTTTTTTGTACACTAATGATTGATATGGAACCAAATTTTTTCTAGAATGTGATTTTACCATTCTATTTAATTTAACTAATTTCAATGAAAGCTTATGCTTAATGAATAACCATGATTCAAATATGAGATTTGAGATCTCATACAAGAGGAAAGGATAATTTCTCTCTATCATTTGTGTACAAACTATGAATTCTTTTATTCCCAAAAGGGATATGTAGGCAGGGTCATCACGAATAAATTCTTGAGGTTTAGGTTTAGGTTTATGGATGACCTTGAAATAAAGAGCTTAGCACTTTCTAGTGTAAGCTTTTGAGGGGTGGTGTAGAGTCATCGGTATGATGGTGGTTGGTTAAGTTGGTACTTGTTCTGAATTGAATAGTTAAACATTTTTTCTTTACAAGGCCTTCCAATTTGATCATCTGCATTACTATTGTTATACACAAGATTAATGATTGTCTTTAAAAAAATGAGTAGAACTTATTTTTATTGTTGTTATAGATATAGTTACGACTATTCTTTTGTTTTTTCATTAATTTTTCTATAACTATTTTTTTAAATGTATATTGCTAATTTTTGTTATTTTTGTATGAAATCTCTATAATAACACAAGTACTTATTGATTTTTTGGTACAAATATAAAATTATATGTATCTTAAAAAAAAAATGTTTTGTAGGTGTTTTTGTTTCATATTTTACTCTTCAAAAGTTATAAATATGGATACAAAATATATGTACCTCCAATGAGCCAATATAATATGCCCACTCCTTTGCTTACCTAGTTGTAGATAATATATTGTTGTTTTTTCAAACATATTATCTCATATATTTATTTCAATTGTGTACTACTATTTAATGATTTTTTTAATTTTTTTACAATATATTATTGTTTGAGATTATTTTTAATATAAAACCTACCTCCACTACACAAAATTTATTCACTCTTACAATTTATTTCAAAGATTTAATTGATAAATATAATTATTATTATAATTTATATGTCACATTTATATTTGCAAAAGAAATAAATAAAGTTAAGTTGCAACCTATTTACTACTATATTAAAAACATGTTACACTCAATATAAACATTGATCTTGAGCGTACCCATTACACACCAAAATGTGATTTGCTAATTTTAATTCCAGAAACATTTCTCTTGTGAATAAATGACCCTTCAAAAGCATCCCAGGCCTGGTACAAATCCAAATAAACTGTGGAGGACCCGCATTATGCATCCATTCATCTCAACTCACGTGTAATTGTGAGCAGTGTACCAAAGTTGGAGACTTCAATGTCTTGCACATTAAGTTTTCCACATTTGACCGCCTGATGTTTTGACCATTCTCGCTGTGTATTTCTTTAAATCCTCATCCTTCGCCTTTCGTGCAGGTCACCACTTCTTTCACCTATCACTATCAGTTTGACTATTTGAATTTTGAGACGTCTACAATTGCTTGACCTGATAATTTGTCACAATTTGACTTCCTCTTCTGTTTATTTGTCTACAACCAATGTCTTGACAATTCTGAGGAAACGTTTGATAATCCCAATCCAACATAGAAGAGCTCCAGTCAAAGAACAGAGAAGCTCATGCCAACAACACCAGCATCAACAGAGGAGCAGCTCATGCCAATTGCTGGAAAAAAATGTTAGTGGACAATTGATTTTGTTGTTGATATAGCTGGTATTATTGCATATATTCATATTGTTAAGCTTTTTATGGATCAATTAGAAATTGAATCTAAGATCTCTCATTTGTTAGTCTGGTGTACTAACACTGAGCTACCAGTCTTCTTGGTGACCAGTTAACCTTTGGTTCGGATCTAGCTCATTTTTCATCACTCCCTTAAGTCACACTGCAGGTACTTGGAAATTCTAACTTAGTCAGGCTCTGCTGACCTGGGTTATGATAGGATGTTAAATTTAAGAATTGAACCTTAGACCCCCCATTTGCTACTGGATGCTATACTGAATTATTGATTTTCTATCTTAGATTCTCTTAAAAAATTTGAGACTTATATTACAGCTGATAATAGATATATATTTATGGTATTTTAATTAAATATATATATATTTTCCATATATCCACCGTATGAACAATTCTGTGAGAAAGTCGCTACGTTGCTTGCAGTGATGGAGTCCATTTGGGCAAAGCAATTGTTGGGGCTAGGGGAAGATAAGCAGCAGGGAGAACTTGCAGATAGTATCTTTGGAGTTTACATGCGGCACGCACTTGCAATTGTGCTTCACCTGGTCTTTGTTGTTAGTCTTATCCTTCCCTTTTTCTGGAAAAGATGCAGATTTTACACACACAGGCCAAAATCCTCTGTTTCGAAACCTACTTATTCCAAGAAGTTGCAATTTGGGATTACGCATAAAATGGCTCTTCTTAGTTGCGTATCTCTATCAGTGTTGTATTGCATACTTGGAATATGGAGCCCTTTATATTGGTGGCTCAGGGAAAGGCCTAAAAATATTGGAGCCGAAGGAGAGTATGTTTTTCAGGCCATGGCTTGGTCTATCATCTCAGCCTATGCATATCGTTCCCTTATGAAAGAAAGTAAAGAGAAGCTCCCACTTTTACTTCGGATCTGGTGGATATTGTTGTTGATTCTTTATGCATTCTTCTTGTTCCTCAATATTCATGAGATGAAGGAACAAAATCACATTACCCTCAGTATTTCGGTTGAAATTCTGGCTCTTTTCCTTTCAGCCTTTTTGAGTTATGCCAGTTTTTGTAGCAGAACTGGTGAGAGCTCCTTAATTCAAAGCATTGAAGAACCTCTCTTGAACGACATTCCAGAAAATTCTGAAAACCTTAAGCCAAAAGTCACTCCTTATGCAACAGCAAGCTTTCTCAGTCGGATGTCATTTTCTTGGATGAAGCCTCTGCTTGATGTTGGCCATAAGAAGCCTTTGGACATAGATGATGTACCCCGACTTGTAGACGTCCATAAGGCTGACCATGTTTACCATAAATTTAGAAATCAATTAGATGCCAAAGGCAGTGGCTCATCAATAGCAAAAATGTTATTTCTCATTGTTCTGAAGGATGTACTCTTTACAGGATTGCTGATGTTAATGCGTACTTGTTCGTCATATGTAGGTCCTTACTTTATAGATAACTTTGTTCAGTGTCTTGCTAAAAAGGGACAGTTTGCTAGTGAAGGCATTATTCTAGCTTGTGTATTTCTTCTTGCAAAACTTGTGGAATGTTTGTCAGAACGCCATTTCACCTTCATAACAGTTCACATATGCATATATGTTAAGGCGGCACTGACAGCTGCTTTATACAAGAAAGGCTTGATGCTTTCCAGTCAGTCAAGACAAAATCATACAAGTGGTGAGATAATCAATTACATGAGTGTTGATGCTCAGCGTATTGAAGAGTTCAGTTGGTATGTTCATGACATTTGGGTTGTACCTTTGCAAATTCTTCTGGCTGTGGTTATTCTATACCAGAACTTGGGATTGGCCTCTCTTGCAGGAGTCGCAGCCACAGTGCTAGTCATGATGGCAAATTTACCACTAGTGAAAATGCAAGAAAAGTTTAATAAAAATATCATGGAAGAGAAAGACAAAAGGATGAAGGCTACATCAGAGATACTGAGAAATATGAGAATCTTAAAATTGCAAGCCTGGGAGTCCAGGTTTCTGATGAAACTCGAAACATTGAGGAGGGAAGAATGTAGTTGGCTGAAAAAGTATTTTTATGGACTTTCTGGGACAACATTCATTTTCTGGGGAGCACCTATATTTGTGTCTGTTGTCACTTTTGGTACATGTATAATAATAGGTGTGCCTTTAACAACAGGCAGAATTCTCTCTGCACTTGCAACTTTCAAGATACTCCAGGAACCCATAAACAGCCTTCCTGACTTAACATCCGTGATTGCTCAAAGCAAAGTGTCATTGGATCGTATAACTAATTTTTTGAAGCAGGAAGAGCTGCAACAAGATGCAGTAGAAAAAGTCTCCAAAGATTCAACTGACATCACAATTGAGATCGAAGAAGGGGTATTCTCTTGGGATCCTACAGCATCTACTCCAAGTTTAAGAGGCTTAGATGTTCATATAAAGAGAGGCATGAGGGTTGCAGTTTGTGGAACTGTTGGTTCAGGAAAATCAAGCTTCCTATCCTGTATGCTAGGGGAAATACCGAAAATGTCAGGTGTTGTTAAGATAAGTGGCACCAAGGCATATGTTAGTCAGACTCCGTGGATACAAAGCGGAAAAATCAAAGACAATATTCTCTTTGGGAAGGAATGGGAGGAAACCAGGTATGAGAGGGTACTGCATGCCTGTGCATTTAAAAAAGATCTTGAATTGTTCCCTTATGGCGACCAAACAGAAATTGGAGAAAGAGGAATAAATCTGAGTGGAGGGCAAAAGCAAAGGATACAGATTGCACGTGCTTTATATCAAGATGCCGACATTTATCTTTTCGATGATCCTTTCAGTGCTGTTGATGCACATACTGGAACACACATTTTCCAGGTATTTTTAGTTGTGTCTTTACAAGGGATAAAGTTCTTGAATTTGTTATTTAAATTATCAAATTGAATAGTCAAAAATCAGCATTTCACACATACATTTTTTAATTATTTTTTATTTTAGTTTTTAACATCAAGGAGGGGTAAAAACTTTATTCAATCAAGAAAACGTTACAAAGCAAGGGCGTTAAATGGCCCTATCAAGTTCAATCAAGTGATCCAATTGAAGAGATAGATCCGCGGGAAGTTGACCCCGCTCCACCACATTCCAATCATGAGTATGATCAGAAGCCCATTTAGCCAAGCAATCAGCAACACCAATCCATTCACGAGGAATATGAGTGAAAGTAATATAGTCCAGAGAAGCACAAAGAGTGAGAACTTGTTCAACAATCAAATCCAGCTGCCAACTCACATCATCTAAATACTACCTGCACCTTTTAGTAAGTTTCCTGCCACAGCACGAGAATTAGGACTCACGCATATGATCCTTAGCCAACCCAAAGACTGCCTCCTGACCAAAATGGCACGAGGAGCCTCTATAAGATTATTAGTATAGGGCCCTTATACACAAAGAAGATAAATTGAACATCCCCAAAGCTATCCTGACCAATACCCCCAATGCCAGCATGACCCGGATTTCCATGAGAAGAGCCATTTGAGTTGATTTTTAGGACACCCTGAGGAGGAGGGGTCCATCTTCCCTCCCTATTCACCTTTGGGGTAGGATGTCTACATCTGTTGTGCAAGGAGTTGCCTGCAAACTGCAGAGATGGAGTAGAGATGACCCACAACAACCAACATCGCGGGGATCCACCAACACTAGTCCTTATCACGCCCAGCCACAATGGTTTCCCCAAAGAGTGTGGGAATTTTCCACCCACGGATAGAGGGCCAGCAATGCCAGATCACAAGAAAATCTACCTATTCCTCTCTCAACCCCGCGGAGTTCCAGGATAATGAGAGGTCAAGAGCCACCCAAGCAGCCTGAAGAAAGGAGGTATTGATAGGGGCCCTGCCCCACCGTTCCCTAAACTCCACCAATGAGGAGGCATGCCAACAGGCCGTATTCCACACCCCCCACCAGAAATGCCAAATCTCTCAAACATAGGAGCATTGGAAGAAGAGATGGGAGACACTCTCTTGACCACCATGACACAAAACACACATAGAGGGACCATGGAAACCACTCTTACATAAATTATCCCAAGTAAGACACTGGTTTTGAGCCACTAACCATATAAAGAAGTTGCACTTGGTCTATGACAGCTTGTGCCAAACTTGTTTGCACCAAGGGACCTCAATGTCCCCAAACAACTGTCTACCTAATTGCTTATAACCCGCCGCCATAGAGTACTTTCTAGACAACTCCAAACCATCCCAAGCCAAGAAATTAGGTCCCCTCAAAGAGTTACAAGCACGGGAAGCCAGGAGTAGGGAAAGCTCATGCCTATCCCCCTAAGATCCTCCAGGTGGCCACTTAGAAGGATGCTTCTAGCGAAAGCTTATAACCAATCCATCATGTTGCTTCACCTTATAATGCTCCATAGTATCCTAGCCGACCGCAATAAAAACATCACAAAGGGGCTGGAGGTGAGGAAAAGAAGAGAGAATGGGAGGGTAACCATCCCACAAATCAAACCAAAATAGAGCCTGTGACCCTGAATGACAAATCCAAAAAAGCACAATCTTAATTAGCTGTGCCCCCAATTTCAAAGTATGCCAAATCATAGACCCACTCCCTTCCAAAGGATAGCAAGGAACCTCAAAAGAAGCAACATCCCAAAGATATTTATGGTTGAGAATACGAGCCCATAACTGATGCTGATTGGTACACCATTGCCAATAAAGCTTGGAAATAAGAGCTTTCCCATTCAAAATAACAGAGCGTAAACCAAGACCACCCTCCTGCTTTGGTCTACACACAAAATCCCACCTAACAAGGCTCCACTTTGAAGACAACAAATTACCGCTCCAAAGAAATTGATGAGAAAGAGTATCAAATTCCTTAAAGAAATACATAGGAGCTGCTTGAACAAAGCCCCTATAGATAGGAAGGGTCTGGATAACAAACTTAAGAAGAGTCACTCTAGCAACAATAGACAGCCAACGATGGGTCCAGTGAGTAACCTTCCGCCTAAGCTTATCAAGCAAAAGCTGCCAGGAGGATCTAGGCTAACGACCAACAACAACAAGAATGCCCAAGTAGACAAAGGGAAGAGACCCAATTTGAAACTACAGAATAGCAACAATCCTCCATTGGATTGCATGAGGAGTATTAAAAAAAAATATAGAGGACTTCTGCTCATTGACTTTCTGGCCTGAAGCCGCAAGGTAGATGTCCAAAGCTGCCCTGAAGGATTCAACCTCTCTAATACGAGCTAGACCCATAAGAGAGGTGTCATCCACAAATTGGAGATGAGAAAACGTAGGCAAGCCCATCCCCCACTGCCACCCATGAATCAATCCATGTGAAACCCAAGACTTTAGAAGCCAACCCAGCCCCTCCGCCATAATAATAAACAAATAATGAGAGAGGGGATCTCCCTAGCGAAGGCCCCTAGAAGCCCCAAATAGCTCTTGAATTTGTTGATTCAATAATTAAATTGAATAGCAGAAAATCAGCTCTTCACAAAGCAAAAATAAAAGAATATGCTTTAATATAGATCATCTTTGATCTGATGAATTATTAGAAGTCTTCTATTCTAATAACTCATTTCTAAAATTAATATGTACTTTACTGTTTTTCCATGTTCCTTAATTCAGAATATCTCAAAATGATTTTCTTCACCATTTGCAGGAATGTCTGCTTGGTGATGGAGCAAAGAAACTGTAGTCAATATCACTCCACCAGAGTCGAGTTTTTATTTTACAGCTGACCTCATTCTGTGGAAACAGACTTTAGTCCAATTTATACGTTACAGATTCTCATATTCAAAGAGAATAAATAAAAGGACTTAAAACTATGTTGATTAACTAGTATTTATTGAACTTTCTTATAGGTAATGCGAGATGGTGAGATAATCCAGGCTGGAAAATATTATGATATATTACAATCAAACACACATTTTGAGGAATTGGTGGGTGCACATAAGAAAGCATTGACATCCATCGATGACATGGAGAACTCCGAGATCCTCTCATCACAGGTACTAGTTGAAGGATCATCTACTGATAACAGGATTAGTGTGAAAGATGTTAACCATGAACAGCTCCAGAAAGCACAAAAGGTAGATGAAGGGATAGAATCAAAAAATCAGAGCGAGAAAGAAATAGATAAAGAAGACAGAAGTTCACAGCTTGTGCAAGAAGAAGAAAGAGAGAAAGGCAGGGTGAGTATGTGTGTGTACTGGTCTTACATTACTGCTGCATACAAAGGAGCTTTGATTCCTATCATTTTATTGGCGCACACAGTATTTAAGCTGCTCGAGATAGGCAGCAATTACTGGATGACATGGGCAACTCCTTTGACTGAAGATCAAAGGCCCCCTGTTAGCAAGTCCTTCCTCATTCTGGTTTATTTAACTTTGGCATTATGCAGCTCATTATGTATTCTTGTGAGGACTATCCTGCTTTGTCTAACCGGATTTAAAAGTGCCAAACAACTTTTCAGCAAAATGCACAGCTGCATATTTCGGGCACCGATGTCCTTCTTCGATGCAACTCCAACTGGCCGTATACTGAATCGGGTTGGTAGATTCTACTGTTGTATCCTTTTTTAATTGCAAATTAGGGAGAACAATTTGAAGCTAGAAAGTGAATGCTGTTTGTTGGCAGGCGTCAAATGATCAGAGTCAAGTGGACCAAGTCATTCCTTTTCGGCTAGGATCTCTAGCTTTTACACTTATAGAGCTTTTGGGAATTATTGCAGTCATGTCTCAGGTTGCTTGGCAGGTCTTTATTATGTTCATACCCGTGCTTGCAATTTGTATATGGTATCAGGTATGGTCTATCTCTGATGGATTTTCACCATCATGCAAAATATCCTTCTGGTAGAAAACAAAGAGGGATTAGCCATTATTTTAAGTTAATCTGAAAGCTAGTTCTAGAAAGAAATGACAATTTACAGAAAAAATGCTATAATATGAAGTGTAATATTTGCATTTCAAACTTTACCAAGACTAATATTTTTATATGATTTTTGTTTCTTGATTTTGAGTCCTGATCATAGAGAATAAGGATTTTTTCTAAATATGTTTCTTTTCATTGCATGCAGCAATATTACATAGTGACATCTAGAGAACTTGCTAGGTTAATTGGAGTTTGTAAGGCTCCTGTCATACAACATTTTGCAGAATCAATCTCCGGAGCAGCTACAATTAGGTGTTTTGACCAGGAGTCTCCATTCATGAATACGAATCTACATTTGATTGATGGAGCTTCTAAGCCCAGATTCCACAGGAGTGGGGCCATGCAGTGGCTTTGCTTTCGGCTGGATCTTTTATCAAATCTTATATTTGTGTTCACTATGGTGCTCCTGCTTTGGTTGCCAGAAAGTGTAATTAATCCAAGTAAGTAGAAAGACATTGATTTGCGATGCAATTATTCTTGATAACACTAATTTGAACAAGCAAGATAGATACCACGATTCGTGAAAGTTGACCGACTATATGCGACCTTAACAGGCATTGCAGGCTTGGCAATCACATATGGCCTCACTCTGAACAATACACAAACCTTGCTGATATGGTACCTTTGTGATGTGGAAAACAACATGATCTCTGTAGAGAGAATAGTGCAGTACTCACGCATACCTAGTGAACCTCCATTGATCATAGACAACTGTACACCAAATTCTAGCTGGCCATCGAGAGGATCAATTGATATCTCCGATCTCCAGGTTATACTTACTAGTAACAATCTTTGAGTTTTCACGAATGTAAACTAGTTATTGCATTCTCGGTCATTATTCAACTCTTAAACTTGATGCACACAATCAGGTGCGTTATGGACCTCATCTCCCACTTGTATTAAAAGGAATTTCATGCACTGTCCCTGGAGGGAAGAAGGTGGGGATCGTAGGGCGGACAGGCTGTGGGAAATCTACTCTGATTCAATCACTCTTTCGAATTGTAGATCCAGTAGGAGGCAGAATAGTTATTGATGGAATTGATATATTAACAATAGGCCTGCATGATCTAAGATCCAGACTAAGCATCATTCCACAAGATCCAACAATGTTTGAAGGCACTTTAAGGCATAATCTAGATCCAATGGGAGACTATTCAGATGACGAGATTTGGAAGGTGGGCTATATATGTTCGGTTTTTAATTTTCTCTTATTCTTGGATACAAGTGCTCAAATTTATGAAGGAGGGGGTTTCTATCAGTAAATATTAACATTGCTTGTGCCCATGCTCCAGGCTTTGGAGAAATGCCAGCTGGGGGAAATCGTCCGGTTAAAAGAGGAGAAGCTTGATTCTCTCGGTTTATGTCTATCCTCTCATATAGTTTTGAAATAGGAAATACAGAATCCTTTTAGTATCTTATTCTACTACTTATATTTCCACCTAAAGTAAATGTGTTAAATGTAGTGCACTGATCTGCTCTGCAGTAACTGAGAATGGAGAGAACTGGAGTATGGGGCAAAGACAGCTTGTGTGCTTGGGGAGGGTACTACTAAAACAAAGCCGCATATTGGTACTGGATGAAGCAACTGCTTCAGTGGACACTGCAACAGATGGGCTTATTCGACAAACTATACGGAACCAATTTACTGACTGCACTGTAATAACCATGGCACATCGAATTCCATCCATCTGCGACAGTGACTAGGTCCTAGTATTGAGTGATGGTATGAAATCTTAACCTTTCTATTTTCCTATGTTTGAGATTGCAGATCCTTTTCTTTACGGAAAGACATTCCCTCCTTAAAATATGAGCTGAATACTTGTTTTTAATTAGGAAATGTTGTTGAATATGACTCTCCAACCAAACTACTGGAGAACAAATCATCTTCATTTGCCAAACTTGTTTCAGAGTACACTGTGAGATCAACTAATGTTGATGGTAAATAGGCCGTCTGATAATATCAGCTTTCAAATATGATGACGAAAAGCAATCTCTACATACTGAGAGTTCAAAGTTTCAAACCAGGAAGTTTTGCTGGTTTTGGTACCATGGGCCAGGCTTCATATTTATGGACACTTCTAAAGCTTCCTAGAGTATTTCTAATTATGATGAACAAATTTAGAGTTTCAAATCAATACCAGTGAGGTAAAATGCTTCTGTTGCAAAGTAGCATGCATTTTCAATTAGAATTAAAAAAATTAATGCTGCAAATAGCCATTTTAGATCTTATGAGAACCAAAGTCTCTGTAATACTCTTCTACAAACCCATGGATTTGGA
>VDFB02019226.1:0-14638 GCA_007258455.2 Sequoia sempervirens
AGAGATTTCACAACCATCTGTTCAATGCCCAGTAAGAGCCTCTATAGATCATGTCAACTCATATGAACTAGGGTACCAAAAGTTAATGGGTTGCATATTAGTTCTCAGTCAACAAGTTACGCAGTTGGTTGAAACTATTAACCCTATGGTTTCTACATGGAATGAGCATAAATCCATGGATTCAGATGAGGTAAGAGGCTCTATTGATCTCATTTCTTCTTGTTTGGCAGTTCTATATACAAATGCCTCTTAATATGAAGATTATTGAAATCTAAGCATAGGAGAATCCAACCCGGTTTCTTTATTGTTGGAATTGATCCAAAAATGTTCTTTGAAAAAATTATAGCTTGCATTCTTTACTTGACTATTAAATGCTTTGTATATTTTTTTGCACAATAGTTAAATCATATGTAGAGCAATTTTTTCAAAGCAACATGAAAACAAAAACGCCTTCAAGGTGTCAATAGAGCTACCGATATTGATAGTGATGAAGTGGACAAGAATGTACAACACAGTCATCTTAGTTGTTTTGAAGTTGAGGTAATTAATATAATAGTTGTTAGTTATTTGTCCCAATGTTTTGTCATTCTTCATGCTTAAAATGTTCTTTTGGACGAAAAATTTATCATTTTTGCATTCTTTACTTGACTTATATTAATTTTTGCATGATGATTAAACCACATGATGCAGAGCAATTATATGAAAGTTAGACAAAAAGAAAAAGGCCCTGTCAATAGAACTCTCTTCAAAGCTGTACAACTTCATGTTTGCAATGAAGTTGATAGTGGTTATGATGATGAACTCAATGAGCATGCACATGATATTCATAGTGTTAGTTGTGCTAAAATTGAGGTGAGTGCTATGAAACCACATGCAAGTAAGTACTATTCAAGTAATGGTTGTTTTATTATGTAAATAAGGGTAATCATTACCTATTTGATAGAAGTTGGACATTAGAATAGCAGTGAAGTTTAATTAGCTAGTATACATAGATTATGGAATTAAGGGAGAACATATAACTTACATATGGAAGCTTAGAGATTAGTTGTAATAGATTTTTTTATAAAAGCACATATAAAAAATGATTTGTTCCAAGACATAAGACATTACATACAACAACCCTAAACAATATAATGTGTGTTTTATATCTCAATATAATGTGTATTTTTTTTGTTTTTGTAGACATTTATTGATAAAATCCAAGAAGGGGATACAATTGAGGTGTTGGATCTGCATGATGGTGCTGCTATGGGCAAGCGAATTCAATCACTATCTATTGTATATGGAGTCAAATTGAAAGGAAAAGGAGATGCAAATGTATGTATTTTACAAGTCTCAAGTAACATACCCATTCCTCATGCAAACAAAATAGATGGAGTTGTCCGTTTGAAAGAGAAACTAGGGACCTTCACATAGTAACCACTAAAATATTTGAAAAAAATCACAGAGTTATAGTTGTAAGTGCTGAAGAGAAAAAGAAGGGTTAACAGCAGCAGAGTGTGGAGAGTGAAGTTGCAGAAAGAGAATGTACTGAGCCTGAATAAGTTGAACCCAAACAAAAACCAGAAAATATGATTTGGGTGTACATTCTATGTGTAGAACAGAGAATGTTCTATCTTACTGCATCTGTAATGTAAAACCCCTTGATTATGTTTTTCTCTTTTTTTGGGTTCCGCTCATTCAAACTAGTGCATTATAGAAGAGGGGATATATTGTGTCAGTAGTAGATGTAGAGAACAAGGGTGCCTAAAAAGAAGTAAATATAGAGCAGATAAAGAGGTGTAGAGAAGAGGAAAAGTTGCAGAGAGTGCAACATGCATGTATGTGTAGTTGCAAATAAGTTGCAACATAGAATTGTCATCAAAATTGTAATATCTTGCATAACAAAAAAAAGGCATTGTAACTCAGTTTTCTCAGTCACAGCACTGAGAAACACACTTTTTAATAGTACATTTTTCAAAGCAAAGACACATTTTTGTCTTGTATCTACTATAAGAACACGTTTTCTCAATAAAATTTCAGTATTTTGCCTTCTTAATAGTTGTTTCATTATGTGCAAATGAATGATTGATTATATTTTTTTGTGTTTTTATATGTTTAAACCTCAATTAAAGCATTGTCTAATTTCCAACACTTATAGAAGAAATCAGTGAACAAAAACAATTAAATAAACTACCAATTGACTAAATATACTACCAACTGACAAAAATTAGTGTTAATAAATATGAAAATATAATGATTATGCAATTAATAAATAATGTATCAATATGCCTATCAGTTGACAAAAATCACTATACAAAAAAAATTATATAAACTACCAAATTGATCAAAATGGTGATTAAAATTAATGAATAAATACACTACCAATGGATGGAAATTAGTGAATAAAAGTGACTAAATAAGTTACTAGTTAACATCAATCAATGACTAAATTAACAAAAAAATATACTAGTGAATAAAAAAATGACTGAATAAGTGACTAGTTTAAAACATTCAATGACTAAATTAATGACTAAATTACACACTGCCAAATCAATCAAATTAACGACTACATCAACGACCAAATCGATCAATCAGATGACTAAATTAACAAGCTAGTCAATCACTACATACTCTAATTGGAACCAACAGCAAAAATCGATCAATTAGGAAACTAAATTAATGATCAAATCAATCAATCAAACGACTAAAAATAGTTTAGTCATCAATTCGGCCATGTTATAAATGACTGGCAATAAAATACTACTGGTCACACAACCATGTTCAGTCATTTATAAGTAGTTTTTAGTAGTTTTTTTCAGTCACATATTGTAGTTTTTGTACTAGTGTGTCCATCACAGGAAGGATACATCCTAGGACATGTTGATCAGGGGTTTGATGTTAGGATGATGATGATATGTATGATAAGCCATTGATATAAACTTCAATCGGACTCGTTTACCTATGACCTAGACTTTAGATTTTGACACTTAGGTTTTCACTTTATGACTTGTGACACTTGTTTTCTATTTGTTTTTCCAAAGGTTTGAAGGTGATGATCGATTTATTATGGGTGAAGGTTTATTGTGGGTGAAAGTGAGATGGGATGGGTGGTTTTGGTCTTTTTGGAATATTTCAATGTTTTTGGTGTTTTGCAAATGTTTTGAGGCTATTTTTGGTCTTTTGAAAGTTTATGCGAATGTTTATGGTTTTCAATTATTTGAGGCTATTTAGGGTTTTTTGAAGATATTTGGATTTTGTTTTTAGGTATTTTGATTTTTTCATCGTTTTTGGTATTTTCTAAGTTTTTAAATGTTTTCTTTTGTGTTTTTCTTATTTGAATGTTTAAGGATTTCTGAATATTTGATATTTTGTTTTTTTTTGTTATCCTGATGTTTAGGATTTTTCTTGACCTCAAGAACCTTAACCTAAAAGGATCTATCCTAGGGGCCTTAGGGGCTGACCTAAAGATTATTCTTGCCTATGTTATACACATGCAGATTTATGTAATTTTGGACTAACTTGACTTATTGATGATGAGAAATGAATAGCTGATGGAATGTCAGTTTATTATGACAGAATCCTAAAGGGCTGACCTAGGGTATCTCAGGGGCACATCAATGATGACCTTGCCTACGTTCAAGCTCAAAGACTCGTAGTTCGACAAGGTACTATTTTTGGATTTTTTATGTTTGAACTTTTTAGGGATTTTGATGTGCTTTGGATGTTTTGGTTTTTGACTTTACAATTTTATGATTTTTGATTTTATGATTTTGCGTTTCTTTGATTTTGCAGATGAACATTTACAAATGTTTTTGGGATTTTGATGAGATTTTATGCAAAATACCTAGATCATGATGTCAATGTCACGTTATGAGATATAAGACATGGATCAAGATTTATTTGAAAAAAAGAGTGCAATAACTTGCCCCCAGTGTCTAGCAATGTTTCATAGATCAATGAACAACTCAAGATAGGTAATGTATATGCAAAGGATTTGATAGAGTTTTATCATGCTACATATGGCTATGGGACTTCATGAGATGTACCGGTAAAGATCCTATCAAAAAATTTCCATGAGTAGAGTTGAAGTATACGCCAAATCTTTGTCAAGATCAAGATAAAGTGGAATATCTGGATGAATCTGGATTGGATGGATGGAGGGAACATTGGATTTATCATGATAAGGATGATATGCTTCTATCTGAGAAGGATCATATTGATGCTTGATTCTACTCATGATGCCTATTTTTTAGGTTTTCATCATAGTACTTGCCCAAAGCACCACCGTAGTGGTTTTCAATGGAGGATGATTTTTATATTTTACTATTTTCTTTATTTTTTTTTAATTTTTTGAAATTTTTACCCTCATGTTGAATCACCTAGTGGTGTTTCCGATGTAGAGGCCAATTATCATAACGCCATTGATATCTTTCCCCAAGAAGCTGCTTTGTTAAGATAGGAACACTTTGAATGCAACCTCAAAGAACTCCTCGATCTACCTTGTGGATACCAGAATTAACCTTGTCTATGTGCGCACATCGTGATAAAGTTCCTTTAGAATCCTTATGATGAATAATAGCTGCCAACACATGGTCAATGCGAGAATTGGATATTGTGAATGGAATGTACAGTGTCATGTATGAAGGAATATGAGATGTATTGGTCGATGGTTTGGAACCTTTGACTCTCCAAACTTGGGAAGAGGAGCGATGATGGATGGGAATGGAAGTTTTCATGGAATTAGGACCAACCACTAGATATAATTTGTTCCTTGGTTGAGAAGCCTGCTTTTGTATTTGAGGACTCTTTTGATGGATACCTTTCCCTTTTTTATTTTTCCCCATAGTTTCTTTGACTAATGGAGTTTTTGAGGGATAATTTTCTTTATTTTCTTTGGTATCCATTTGTACTTGATGTGTCCTTTTTTTTATTACATTTTCTTTGATGATCTTCACCTTGCTTTGATAGGAATTCTTCTTTTTACATTGGTCCAATTTTTGTATGAAATGATGGGTGAATGCCAACTCAATATACAACTAGTTGTAGCATTGACATTATTTTCATCATAAGGATCCTTTGTGCCCCATATATTGATGTTTGTTGTAGACAAGATTTCCCCCAGTGTTGTGAAGGTATTATCAATACCTAATCCTTTGCCCTGATAATCTACCCTCTAATCCATAGCCACTGAATATGACTTGTCATAAACACATGATATTGTTATGGGTTCCTGCTATTTAGGAATATGAAATGTTTGCTCTGATTCTATGACATCATTATCTGTTGATACTACTTCAAAATTTGTTGGTGTTGATTCAAAAGATGTTGATGATGCACAATCACTATAAGAATCAAGAATCTAAATTGTTGCTTGCTCTTGTGTAGGAATACCAAGAGTGGGAGACTCTTGTTTTAGATGAAGAAAATCTATATGTTCATCAGAAAGAAACATCTTGGGGGTGATATCGGTGATATATTTGGAGTCTAAAATGGTTTGGAAGATGTACCTTATCTCTTGGTGAAACTCTAGGGATAGGGGTTCTTGATCTTGGCTCGATTCAGAGTATCTTTCATTATCCTCAAGATCTTCCTCTTGACATGATCCTTGGGTGGATGATATATCATTGGTAAAAGAATCTTCACAACATTTTGTGGGTATGGGTGCAATAAGGGATATTTCTTGCTCATTTGGAACTTCTTCAACATGCCCAATCATTGAATCATATGTGGGAGAGATATCACAATCTAATATCCACTTGATGTCATTGCACTATAAAATAGTGCTAAACACTATTGATGGGTTTGGACTTTGTTTTAAAATAGTATCTTGATATGTGTCTGATTCCTCATGTTGTGATAAATAAATATGTCCCACCGTGGTATCATGAGTATTGTTTACATTTTTTGAGGTTGATGCCTTTCCTAAATCTTTTTCTTTGGTATGGTCAGGCATAGGGCTTGTGTAAATTTTTAGATTTCATTCCCATATTTTTTATCGACTTGAATGTCTCCTTGTTCAATAAGATCTTATATTAGATGTTTGATTCTAAAACAATTTTGTGTGTTATGACGTTTGTATCAGTGAAATTCAGAAAAGTTATCGTCTCTATAGCTATGAGGTTTGACTTATGGATCTTGATAGTTTGAGAAATCTGAGAGTGTGATAAGACTAGACTGTATCAACCTCTTCAACATGTCCTCCATAGGTTTCCCTAAGGAAGTGAATTGTCACTTAGGAGAACTATTTGTTCATTATTGTCCATGTTGAGTGTTTTCAGCATTGATTGTTGTTTAATTATTTGACGGTGATGTGTATGGTTGTTGTGTATTCATGGTTTGGGTGTTTTCTTGTCTAGGAGTAGTTAAGACCACCTTTGCATTAACAACACCATCACTAGTAAAAGAAAAATTCTTGGCACAATAGTGGGGCTTGTCGTTAAAACTAGTGGATGGGTGGTTGTCTCTATACACTTATATGTTCCCTTGTGAGATTAGGGCTCTCTCAATGTTAAGGGCTCTAGGGAAAAGCTCATCATAAGATGTGATGCACTACATTTTCAAGTGGAAGGATAGATCTGGATCTATATTTGTTATGATAATGCCCACTTGTTGTTTGTTAGGAAGTGGCCACTTTCTTTTACTAGCTCTTTTCCTCCATCGTTGCAAGAAATTGGAAAAAGATTCTCTTTTTTCTTGTTTGAGAGTATACAACTCTTCTAAGCTTACATCCATGTCAAGATTGAAGAAGTGATCTATGAATTTTTCAATGATTTCTTGGAAATTTTTAATACTCAGAGGAAATTGAGAAAACCAGTCCATGGTTGGGCCTATTAAACTTTGTGGGAAGAGGAACATCAAATAGGATTCATTGTAGGCCACCTCCATGCTCATGACATTGAATTCCTTGACATGGTCCATAGGATTTCCTCTCCCTTTATATTTATCAAATTTGGGGACCTCAAATCTGGGAGGGAATGGTATTATCGTGATGTTTTGATCAAATGGATATGGACATAGATTATGTGTATGGGGCTTCTTTTTCTTGCCCATCTAGAAGTCTTGCATTTCTTGTGACAATGCTTTGAGTTGTGATGCTAGATTGTCTTGCCGGTTTGGTGGAGGAACATATGTTGGGATAACAAATGAGTTGTATGTGGGATTCTGATATGATAAGGTGTTGTATGGGGTGTATGGTGGAGTGAGATTTTGTGAATGTGATTGAGGAGTTGATGTATATGTTCCTAGTGTGTTTGGGTTGATGATGTTTTATTGAGCGTTATAGTATAGACCCTATTGTTGTTGTTGTTGTGCGAGTAGTTGTTGTTTTTGGGAATATTGTTAAGCAAGTAATGCTTGTTGTTGGGTTTGTTGTTGTTGAGCTTGTTGTTGCACAAATAAGGTGACTTGTTGGGCTTATTGTTGTTGTGTTGCTAAGGCTAGTTGATGTTGTTGTGCTACTAAGGTTGCTTGATGTTGTTGTTTTGCTACTAAGGCTGCTTGATGTTGCTGTTGTGCTACTAAGGTTTCTTCTTGTTGTTGTTGTGCTACTAAGGTTGCTTGTTTTTGTTATTGGATGACTTGTTGATAAGCCTATTGTGCTTTTTGCAAAGCTAAGGCATGCACTTGCAATGTAGGATTAGTTGGTTGTTGGGACATCTGTGATGGGATTTGGGTGTTTATGTTTTGAAAGGGTTGTGGGTTGTTGATGAGAGGTTGGTGGTTCCCTTGGTTTAACATTCCTTGTAAGATAGTTGATTGAGGTGGAAGAATGTAAGTTTGAGGTCCCATTTGATTTTGCATGACGTGGGGGACCAAAGGGAAAGATGATGATGGTGCCATTAGATATTGTGGTGTTAAGGGCATGTTAGGACCTTGAGTCCATTGATTGAAAGGATTCCTTTGATCGATGCTTTGGGGATTTCCTTGTGCTTGGGATGTGGTCAAGGTATTTATTTGGTTGATGGGGTTCATAACCAAGGTGTTGTTTTGATTTGGGTCAATGATAGATGGGTTTGATGTGGATGGTGGACTGACTTGAGTAGCTTTGGTAACCACTTGCTTTGATGTGTCAATGGGGTTGTTGGAACCAATTTTCAAGGGTTGACTTTACGTGAGAGTCTTAACTTTCCCCTATTTTCCTACTTGAGGCACCTGTTCCACATTACCTTACACAATGTTAGGTACACTTGGGGTATTTGTGGTGATGGATGAAGATGGTTGCGCTCGAAATGTTGATTTCAATGTGGCATCATGAAATGCAAGTGTTTTTCCAAATGTTGGTGTCCAACTTGTGTTTTGGGGAAGGTTGGCAGTTAATGGAATGGTCATGTTGTGAATACCCACAGTTGTGTTTGTTCCTAGACATGAAGTGAGACTGAGATTGGTTCCTAGCCTAGTTGTGAGACTAGATGTTAAGGTTTGAATTGGCACAAGGGATGGAGTTGGTTGAATCATAGATGAAGTCAAGCCTTGTGTCAATGATTGTGCAACAAAAGATGGGGAAATTGGAGCCACATTTTCTAAGGCTTGATGTTCCATGATTTATTCCCTAGTAAGTCTAATTGGGTTGTTCATGATGTCTTCTATCTCATATGGCCCTGAGGGAGACAAGGGTTTTTTTAATGGGGTAACATGACTTCTCAGATCAAATTCTTGAGGATTTGGATCACTTGAGGTGGACAGGACTTTGGTTTCTTTCATGATTCTCTTGTGTTGTGATCTTGTTTTAACCATAGATTTTGAATCACCTATGGAAGAGTTTTGTTGAGATTTGTAATGTTTAAACTCTCTAGTTGACTCCAATTTAGGTAAAAGGGACCCTCTAAGTCGTTTTGGACCAATGGTGATAATGGGAGATGAAAAGGTGGATGATGCAAAAAGTGATCTTTGCAAACGTTTTGGGACAACACTTTTGAATTAATAGTTTGATGTTTGATGTTTGATAAAGGATGTTTATGAACTTGGAAATATTTAGGGTAGACTCATGACCTTCAAGATAAACTAGTTCAAAGATTCTAGCTAACTCAACCAAATACATGGAAAAGGATTCATTTCAGATACAAAATAGCCAAGTTAGGGTTTTGGGTTGATTGATGTTTAATTCAAAAAGTGTTGGTGTATTCAAATTTTTTGCAAAGTTTGGTGAAGTGTAGGAGGAAATTTGATGAAGGGGTGGATGAAATGTTTGACCCAATGTTGACCTAGAATGAACCTTTATTTTCCAAGACCAAGGTAGTGATAAAAATGATCCACCTCTAAAGTGATAATACTCCAAGAACTCAATGATTTTGGAAATAGGACCCAATGATTTTGGTAAAGTGAAACTCAATTATTTTGGATAATGGAACTCAATGATTTTGGTAAAGTGAAACTCAATGATTTTGGATAATGGAACTCAATGATTTTGGACTCAATGTTTGCAATCTTTTCCTTGTCCCAATTTTCTTGTGTTTGGAGAGTCAATGATTTGAACATACATCAATGTGGGGTGTTCATTTGTTTTAATCTTGGATTAATGAGGTTATTTTTACCATATACACTTGTCTTTATTAAGTTCAAACTAAATGTCTATGTCAAAAACACCATCAATTTCACAAAGTCCATTTTGCAAAAAGGATGAAGTTAGGGGCATAGTTACCTAGGCTAACTCTGGGAATTATGGATTGAGATATAAACCAAAATAATTAGAAGTCTCTAAGAATAAATTCTTAGGAAAAGAATTAATATCAAGGTTTCATCAAAGGGTATACATACTTAGACCAAAGGGTTTGAAATTTTGAAAAGACTTTGTTGATGTTTGTTTGCAATTTTTTGGAACCAAGCAAAGTATTATACTGACTCACAATAATTTACCACCTAGGTTGAATGGCCATACTTGTTGAGTCCCCACTTGGATTTCTCCAAACACTAAGACAATGCGAATAGTTAGAGACTTGGCAACATTGGCTCCCATCCATAGCACACTTCTCGGGACCACAAAATCTCAAAATCCTGAAGATCCTAAGATCCTAAGGATTTTTCTGTTTCAAAAATTAATAGTACAAATGTGGGGTGGCTTCAAAACAACCATTCTTGTACCAACAAGCACTAAGGATTTTTGGCAACTAAACAATTTGGTTCTTAGTAACAAACTAAGAACACCCAGCCGTATACACACCCGCTTTTCCACTTAAGGCATGGTAATAGGTGCAGTATGCTATACAGTCCAGGATAGAAGGTACTTTCTCATGATTTTCCAACCTTTAATATAGCCCTCTAGTAAACGTGCTTGTAAGAACTTGCCTATGAGTTTCCTATTCCGGGGTGTGTCTCATAACAAGTCCTCTCTTAAGGGTGGCTCAAAGCATAAAAGTGTACTTAAGTATTTCTCTTCACCCAAGATCACACAAAGCACAAGGGGATTGGATACGTACTATTTAAGTGCACACAAAAAGCGAAGTACACTTGGAGTGTTTCTCTTCACCCAAGATCGCACAAAGCGCAAGGGGATTGGATACACACTACAAGTGTGTCATAGAAAAGTAGACACTCATTAATTTTATTGACTAAATCTAAGATGAATTCATTTTATGCGCCAAATGAAATGTTAATTTGTCTTTTTCAATTTTAAAGCCCAAAAGAAAATGATGAGATGAGGGTTCAATTTTAGTCCCGCTTGAGCATTCATTTTAAACCCAAATGATATTTAGTGAAGTCCTAGAGCATAAAGTAGAAAGCATAAAAATTTAGTTGGTTTATAATTGCCCCAAATAATTAAACACTTGTTATAATCATGAAATCTTAAGATGAGAAATGCTTCTTCACTTTAGCTTAGTGTCGTCCAATCCTACAAAACCACGTTAGTCTAAAAACCAGAACAACGTTAGAGGCATGTCAGTACTCTGACAAATAAAAAAATTAAAACACATGTTGAAAAATGATTGTTAAACTTCTTACCAAAGTTGGGCATTGATATACACGATAGTGTTGCTTTGGTGAATAAGGGAATCACTCTGGTGAATAAGGGTGTCTCTCTACAGACAAACCAGAGAGCACAATAACGTCGCTATTTGGTCAGGCGTTGACGTTTGCAGATCTTTGATACCTCGATAAAGTATTAGCGTCATCATTTGTTTAATCAACATCGGTGAATTTAATAGGTGTGATTGTTTGAAATGACGATAGCATTGCTATATGGTGACACCCTACAAAGCCATCACTGAAATTGATTTGGGCATCACTCTTTCCTGCAAAAGTCAAAACGAACAAAATTCAAGCTAGAAATTGATTAAATTTGATCGGTTTTCCCTCCTAGCACTAGAATATCGATTGAGGATATTAGTATGGGCTGATTACACTTGATCCATGAAGAATCAAAGCATATTCGTGCCACTAATACTCAATCTTAAACAAGATCATTCAAATGAAAGTTAAACTAAACATTTATTTAAACTAAACACTACAAACTGTGAGAGAATTTAAATGTCTACTCTAACCCATCTAAAAATTATCCCATTTTGGAATTGGTGTTGTGTTGATGTGGAACAAAGAACCTTTCCTTTCCCAATCACGTGATCAGTGAGTTGGTTTCAATCGATTCTATTGAAGAGAATTGATGAAATGATTGTGATATGTGGATGAAAATATGATTTATGCTAAGTTAAACATGATGCAAGCTAAATTAACATAATTTAATGCCAAAATGATCTAAATATGTAAAATTTAAGCTAATCTAAGTGGATTCTAAGCTAAAAGATTCAAACCCTAATTTATAAACAAGCTAAAATGGACACGACATGGAAGCCATTAATGGGCTTAAAGCTAATATGCAACTAAAAATAAACTAAAATATACTACATGTGAGTAAAGTGTGAGTGTGAGTGTGAGTGATTTCAATAGCATAAGTTTTCAAATTGAAAGATGGATCTATTTGTCTCTAAATAGTGTTTTATTTATAGGAAAGTAAATGAGAAATGAAGGGTTGAGATTGAAAAAGCTAATGAATGGTCAAGGATGGAGGAAATGGGAGGCATGGATCATGGATTCTCATCAATGGGTGAGAATGCAAGATGAGATTTAATCAAGGTTTATTCCTTCCAAAACACACTTTTGACCGTTTAAGAGGCCAAAGTTAACTTGCTCAAGACAAGTTTAACTTACCCAAGAAGCCAAGGAGAATATTTTGTTTTTCAACAGCTGGAGAGAATATCTCTTTGGAATATTCCTCATGGTGAGGAAAGGATATTTTACAAATTAAACAAAGCTTAATTGTGCAAAAGGGAAGGAATATTCCATGGGAATATTCCCCTTTTTGGAGGAAAATTAGATTAGTTAGATAATTGCTAATTAAACAAGGTTTAATCTTACAATTAGGGGATTTAGAAGAATTAAAGTGATATTCATTAAATGAAATGATTTAATGAATGGGGGAAAGGTGAAATGACATTTAATTAAATAACTTAGGGATATTTAATTAAATAAGAGGACTTAGGGATTTAAATTAAATAGTTTGATTTATTTAATTTAATGAGATGAGATGTTAGCATGAAAAGGGGTGATTAATTTAATTTAATTAATTTGATTTAATTAATTAGGTTAATAGATGAAAATGATGTAATTAATTAAATAGCTAGGCTAATTTAATCAATTAAGCAAAAAGAGGATGGGTTCCAAGATGAAAGATGTTAGTTAGCCAATGTGATCCATCGAGACATTTTTAAGTGTCTACACATTCAATGCTCCAAATTCTCGCATATCCTACTTATTTTCATTCCTTTTATTTGTGTTTATTTTGGAGTGTTTGTTTGGTTACACACCGATACTAGTTTGATTCTCCATGATTCATTGTTTGGCTCTACATGCTTCATTGTTTGGCTCTGCACTCTTGAAAGCTCCATTTCTCTTTTAGGTGAGGTTTTTAACCTCACTTGGCCTATACCATTATCTTTCATTTGGACAATATCCTGCCATGCACTTATATCATTCTGTTATTTGTTGCACAAACTTTCATTGTGCTAATTTGTCTTTGAAAGAAATTGATACTACAAAATATGGGAAGGGTTTCACTGGTTTTCATTTTGTCTATACTCGTCCATGCATTTGTAATCTTGTGTTCTTCATTGCATGACATTTTAATCTATATTTTTCTTTTACTATTTTCTTTCTACTACAAAACATGAAAAGGGTTCCAATTTTTTGACATCAAATATGATAAGGGTTTAACTAGTTTTTCATTTTTATTTCATTGTTATGACAAAATATGGAAAGGGTTTGACTAGTTTTCTACCAAACACTTCTATTCATGTGTTTGTCATTACACAAACTTTAATTCTACAATTTTCTTTTAATATCTTTTTGTTATTTTGAAATATGAAAATAGTTTCACTGGTTTTCGTTTCGAAGATATTCTTCCATGCACAGGTATTAATGTGTTCTTCATTGCACAATAATTCACACTGCAAATTCTTTTTTAATATTTAGCTATTACTATGAAATATAGAAAGGGTTTGATTGTTTCTCATTTTGAGGGTTTTCTACCATGCACTTCTATCTATGTGTTCGTCATTACACAAACTTTAACTCTGTTATTTATGTTTGTTATTCCGTAATATGAAAATGGTTTCACTGGTTTTCATTTCAAAGATATTTTCCATGCATTTGTATTATTATGTTCTTCCTTGCACAATAATTCACTCTGCAATTTTCTTTTATATTTGATTGTTACTATGAAATATGGAAAGGGTTTGTTTTTTTCTTATTTAGTGGGTTTTCTACTATGCACATCTATTCGTGTGTTCATGATTGCACAAACTTAACTCTGAAATTTGCTTTTAATATTTGTTTGTTATTCCAAAATATGAAAAACTACATACATGCATATATATATATATGAACATATATGTGTACATATATATGTGTATATACATGTATACTTATATATGTATATATATATATATATGCATATAGAGATATGTATATATATATATATACAAATAGATATAGATATATATATATATATATATATATATATGCATATAGAGATATGTATATATATATATATATATACATATATATACAAATATGTAGATATATATAAGTAGACATATATGCATATATATAATTACATATATATCTATATATACATATGTATATATATCTAAATTTATAAATATTTATATATATATATGTAATGTATATCTAAATTGTCTTTGCTCTCTTCCCTATATATATGCCAACATATGTACATGGCATGACTTCAATTCTTATTGCCTACCACTAGTCAAGGAAAATTAACCATTCTGATATGTCCCACTTTCCCAGCAACACAACACTCTAGGAAAATGAATCATTCATATTTGTCCCATTAGTCAAATTCTAGCACACAACTATTGTTGCCTTCTCCTCTTTTGCCACCTGCAACCACCAAAAAAAATGTGTTAAGGCCACCATAATCTCTCGAGAAGAAAACAAGGATGCATGTGATACATACAAATAATATTTGCAATTGAAGGCACTAAAACAAGTTTTCAAATTTGAAAAAGGAGGAAAAAAATTAAAGACTCCATACCAAACCAACATTGTACATATAAAGAGATTTACAAATTCAGAAATATATTTCTCAATCTTTTCCAATTTCCATTTACCCCGTCTCACTTTCATATTCATATCTACATGGAGG
>VDFB02019227.1:0-12549 GCA_007258455.2 Sequoia sempervirens
TTCTTATAAAACAACTAACTCATTTGACAACAAATTAGAAAAAGTTGACAGCAAATTGAAAATGAATGACGACTAACTAAGAATTATTGACAGTCAAAGTTGATGAATTGATGATTAATAAACAGAACAGAAACTAACATCTACTATGTTGAAACATATATTCTTAACACCACTGGAGGCCAATGCCTTAGTAATGATCGGACTACACAGACTTTTTCTGCCCAATGTGAAGAATGAATTAGCAGAAGTCTTAGTGTGATTGATAGGCTTAACTTTGAAGCAGATCCTCAAGGTAGAGGAAGGAATAGAAATAAGATCCATTGGTAAGGGTGATTGTGCAGAATGTATTTCCTGGCCTTTTATAACCAAAAAAGTATAATGAATTTGATCCTTATATCAAATTCGCAGACAACTTATAAGTCAGCATGTTCACAACAGCCCCACGTATGATGCAAAAATAGTCGACACATATATCGACCAGAATTAAAAAAAACCCGAAGTCACGATTTTGGTAACTTTTGGAAACGTGGAAAAGTAGTACGGCCACAAATAGTTAATTTTTGCGCGTATTGATTTGAATTGAGAAGACTTTTCATAACAGAAGTGGGAGGCAAGCACAATGTGAAGGGGTAATGATTTGAGACAATTGTTTGCTGATAATACTAAATTAATATATTCGAGATATTTTAGTAATCATTCACCTATATTTTAATCATCTGAATTTTTTGTCCTTGTGCTTATACATATGGTACTATCTATGTGCACAGAAGCCCTTGACATATGAACAAGTGTGTCTGTCCTTGAGGGAACAGTGTACAGCGTGATAATATACAATAATATGATTTTTCCTATTTTCGTCACTTATATGATGGGTATCTCATGATAGTATTATAATGTAACCTATATTTTAATCATCTGATTTTTTTGTCTTTGTGCTTATACATATGGTACTATCTATGTGCACAGAGGCCCTTGACATATGAACAAGTGTGTATGTCCTTGAGGGAACAGTGTACAGCGTGATAACATACAATAATATGATTTTGCCTATTTTCGTCAATTATATGATGGGTATCTCATGATAGTATTATAATGTAACCTATATTTTAATCATCTAATTTTTTTGTCTTTGTGCTTATACATATGGTACTATCTATGTGCACAAAATCCCTTGACATATGAACAAGTGTGTCTGTCCTTGAGGGAACAATGTACAGCGTGATAACATACAATAATATGATTTTGCCTATTTTCGTCAATTATATGATGGGTATCTCACGATAGTATTATAATGTAAAATAATGATTTTTGATATTTTAAAAAGTGATATTTATTTTATATTAATTTTTTATTAATGAAAAAATAATTAAATATAAATTGATGATAATGATTTGAGACAATTGTTTGATGATGATATTAAATTAATATATTCGAGATATTTTAGTAATAATTCACCTATATTTTAATATTCTGATTTTTTTGTCTTTGTGCTTATACATATGGTACTATCTATGTGCACAGAAGCCCTTGACATATGAACAAGTGTGTATGTCCTTGAGGGAACAGTGTACAGCGTAATAACATACAATAATATGATTTTGCCTATTTTTGTCAATTATATGATGGGTATCTCACGATAGTATTATAATGTAAAATAATGATTTTTGATATTTTCAAAAAGTGATTTATTTTATATTATTTTTTTATTAATGAAAAAATAATTAAATATAAATTGATGATAATGATTTGAGACAATTGTTTGCTGATGATGTTAAATTAATATATTCGAGATACTTTAGTAATCATTCACCTAAATTTTAATCATCTGAATTTTTTGTCTTTGTGCTTATACATATGGTACTATTTATGTGCACAAAAGCCCTTGACATATGAACAAGTGTGTTTGTCCTTGAGGGAACGATGTACAGCGTGATAACATACAATAATATGATTTTTCCTACTTTCATCGAGTATATGATGGGTATCTCATGATAGTATTATAATATAAAATATTATTTTTTGATATTTTAAAAAAGTGATTTATTTTATATTAATTTTTTATTAATGAAATAATAATTAAATATAAATTGATGGTAATGATTTGAGACAATTGTTTACTAATGATATTAAATTAATATATTGGAGATATTTTAGTAATCATTCACCTATATTTTAATCATCTGAATTTTTTGTCTTTGTGCTTATACATATGGTACTATCTATGTGCACAAAAGCCCTTGACATATGAACAAGGGTGTCTGTCCTTGAGGGAATAGTGTACAGCGTGATAACATACATTAATATCATTTTCCCTCTTTTCGTCAATTATATGATGGGTATCTCACAATAGTATTATAATGTAAAATAATGATTTTTGATATTTTAAAAAAGTGATTTATTTTATATTAATTTTTTATTAGTGAAAAAATAATTAAATATAAATTGATGATATAAATTCTTAAAGATAAATTGATTGTTAAAAAAAAAAATCAATTTCAATGATAAAATATACAAATCAATAAAACTATTAATAATAATTAAATATTCAAATATTATGAAAATGTAATTTATTTACACAACAATTTGCATTCATGTGCTTGTTTAAACAATAGTAATCAATATATATGTTAAATAGTAAAATGTATGTTTTTCATAATAAAAGCAGGGTAAGGGCCCCTAAACCCATAAGTTTAAGCTAAACAAATAGAAAAAAAGGCCATCAAAACCAAGCAACCAAAAACAAGCAAATGGAGGCACACAGGTGAGAACTATAAGGAAACAACCGAGACAACAAAACAAAACTTGAACTAACATATAAGAAAAACATAAAAAACACCATCACTTTTTAGAGTAGGAAATGAGCTCCCAATTATCCTTCAATAGATCCATGGCCACCCTCCAATCCTTCGCAGTGACACATTTTGAAAATAAGGTACTCTAGGTCGTCACCTTTGACTCCTCCCCAATTTCCTTATAATTTTTTTGATTTTAGACTTCTTAGACACTATTATGAAGATGGCATGTTGCATGATCCCATGCACTACCGTAGTTATTTTTTAGAATGACCTCTTTAAGGATTGGAAACTTTATTTTGAATTCCTCACCATAACCTTCGAGCCCATCCTTGAGGGTCCTTCTAGCCTTTTCTTGCTCTTTATCTTCCACTTTTTGATCGTGGTCAATGCGGGTGTCCTCTGCGTTTTCCACTTCCTCAATTTCAATATCAAGATTATCATTGCCAACATCCTCCTCCCATTCTGGTTCTTTCAACTCCTCTTTATTCTTATCTCCCAAGAATTCCTCATCACCGCTAATCTCCCTCTCCTCTTCGACACTGAAAACCTCATCTTTGTCATCCATCTTTGTGTAATCCTACCTATCTTCCTCACACTTGGGGAGGAAATCAACATCTAAGTCAGCCAGAACCTCATCATCAAGCTCTAGTCTTTTCCCTTTAGTGACATCTTCCCCTTTATTCTTCTGGCTTACACTAGCCAGTCTGACAAAGTGTCTCTCATTAGACCAACTATTGTTCAATGCATCTTAGAACTATAAAATTATCAATGATAAATAAAAAACTATTCTATAAAATATTATGAAAAAGTAATGAGAGGTGGCATATTGTAGTGAATGACCTAGTTTCAAGAAACCTTGACAACATTATTTTTGTAGTAAATGATGTGCATTACAATAAAATGTGAATGGCAATAAAATAATAGAAAATAGCGAAAAGGTTACAAAAATATTAAAAGTGATAGAAATAATATTTAATAAAATTAAAAATATAAATAAACTAAACCTATGGACAAAGGAGCACAAATTACTAGCTTGTATTATCTTATCATTATTAACTTTATGTTTCACATATATGATAGTGTGCTAGATATTGGAAAATGTCAATTTTAGGTTTTTTGATAATGGTAAAAATTGTGACATACTAGTGTTGCTTCATTTAGATTTAATAAAAAATTTAGGTTTTTAAATTTTATAAAGGATTGACCTTTTTATTTGGGATTTAATGAGGGATGTGTATAGTGATTCTCTTATGTTTTCACCTATTTTTTTCATTTTACCTAACCTCATAGAGGCTATTAATTTGATAATTGAATTATAAAGTAATGGTTTTTTTAAAAGGAAGTGTATGTTGTTTCTTGGTTTTCATTATTAGAAGAGGAAGGTTCATTCATTAATTTAGAAATCTAAACCTTATGAGATCATAGTGAAGAAGTTTTTAATTATATAAAAAGAAAAACATTAATGCTATCAAATCTTCATGATCTATCAGGCTGTCACTGCTGTTTCTGAATTTGACTCTATGTGATAGTCCATCATTAAGATGTTAGAGAGCTAAAAGATAAAAATTCTGATGATAAATCACGGAACGTGATCCCAGAAATTGATACTACAAAATGGAAGCCTACACGGTGTAAAAGAAGCTTACATCATAAGGAAGCTTTGGGAGAGACTGTATAAAATCATCGTCCCACAAGTTGGGATGATAGTTGGCTTTGCGCCGAGGCACACCTTCAACACCAGTGGAGGTCAAGGTATTCATAATCGGACTCCTCAGACATTTTCTGCCCAATGTGGGGAATGATTTAGGGGAAGGCTTAGTGTGATGGGTAGGCTTAGATTTCAAGCAGAAGCTCAAGGTGGAGGAAGGGATAGAAATCAGAGCCATTGTTAATTGTGATTCTGCAGAGCGTTTTTTGTGTCCTTTTATAACCAGAAAAGTATAATGAACTTTAGTTTTAATATTAGATTAAACCTCAAGCGTAAGAGTCCGACACAGTCATCCACCAGAATAAAAAAATCGGAGTCACAATATCAATGAGTTTTATAACGTGAGTGGAAACGTGAAAGAGGAGTGCTACCACAAGCAATTAATTTGAGCGCCCACTGGTTTGAGTTATCAAGACTTTTGAGAGTTAAAATGAGAAGCAAGTTCAATGTGATTAATGCTGCGACAATGAAATGATTTGACACAACTTTTGCTGATGACATTAAATTAATCTCTTTGAAATATTTCAGTAATCAATCACCTATATTTTAATCATCTAACTTTTAGTTCTTTATATGTAGAGATATGATAGTATCACGGTGATAAGATACAATACTATTTACCAATAAATATCATTGATTTGAATATTTTTGGTAACTGTATTCATGGGGGAAATTATATGCTGTCTATTCACTAACAGCTTTGTTACTTTTGCTAAATCCAAATGTGTGAAATTTGAATATTGTAAATGTCATCATTACAAACACTTTTTTTTTTCTTTATATCTCTTCATGAGTTTGGTGTGGGGTTTTTTAAATGATATTTTTATTATTTTAATTATAAAAAAATATCAATCGTAATTGTCACCTTCAAATAATTTTTCATGGAGGGGGACATCTTAAGATATATCAGCAAGTGGCACTAATCTCTTATCATGTGTTTGCATTATATTTAATATTGTTTAAATGAACAGGTAATGCTTTCTAGATAGAATTGGAAAACTTGTATTCATATTAAGCTAAAAGGGTCAATAATACAAAAAAGGTGAAAACCAAAAGAGATGAGAAAATAGACACAAGAAAGAAAAAGCCAAGATCTAGTGATTCTTGTAAAAATCATGTTGTGAGTTCACATCAAGAGGTAGATCAAATATCCTAGAACAATGATCTCCATGAAACAGTTTCACATGGATTTGACAAGAAAATCTCTAGAAATTTACAACCAAAAAGACCATAATATCTCCAATTTCATCGAGAGAAACACAATTAACATTAATATTATTAAGAACATTGTTCCTCATAATGTGCCAATCGCATTGCCCTTGCAAATTTGAAAAATAAGGTTATTTGAAATTTCAACCAAATTATAATGTGAAGAGGTTAACTCAAGCATAAGATGGCGATTATCTTTGGCATTCACAATGCTATAATGAGAAAACTCAATGAGCTATTGTCCCACTTATTCCTAGAGTCTTCCTAGAATGAATGGGTGTTGATAACCTTTACCAAGATTGCTCAAAGGTGAAAATGCTAATGATAACAATTTTCTTAAAATGGAGAAGAGCCCTCTTATTCCCCTATTGATAGTTATAGTGCTTTTCCAAATTATTTCTAGAGATTGAAAGGAAAATGATAAGTTCCAAAGATATTATTATTCTCTCTATGATATCTTCTTGCATATGCATAGTGACATGTCCATACCTACTCTCAAATCCATCATCCTTCTAATCTAGGAAAGATCTCAATTCCTAGATATGTCATATGGCATATCTTCCCCACCATGGATTGTTATTGCACTCTCTTGAACCATCCTTTACTTGGTGTGATGTATCTTATCCCCTCAAGTATCCACAAAATGCCTTAGGTTCCCTCATGATGGTAGTGGCTTTATCATCCATCATAATCCATCCTAACTACATCCTACTCTAGGTCACCTTTACTCATAATATTTTTATTCAAACCCTTCCAGTTCACCTTAACCTCATAGTAAGACTATCTTTCACCTATTCTAGTGTAAATTACCCCACTGCACAACTTCCTTCCATTACTTTTCCCCTAAATTGGCTATGCCTCTATTGTCCCCTCCATTAGTCCCCCTTGATATTATATAACTTTCCTTAATGAATTATTGTTTCCCTCTTGCACCCACTATAATAACATAAAAGATAAAAATAAAGTGCAACACCGCTCACCATTCACTTTTACAAGTGTAATAGACCTCTTATACCTCAACACTACACTTGGTGTACTACCAGACCAACATCCACCCAACATTCTTCCAAGCCAACCCACATCAAATCTACTTTTAACCCACGTACAAAAATTTTTCATGAAAAAGCTAATAATAAGATTCAAAAGAACTGAGTATTTTCCTACCTTGTCCTAGGCCCTTCCTCCTATTATTGAACAACTTCCTAATATTCCTCCTTTAAAATAAACCCATAACCTACCTAATTTCTATGTTATTTTAACAACTATCTTCACATCCCTTATCTCACCTACCTATCACAACCATCAATCCTTTACTAACATCCTCAAAGCTTCTAGATTAAACATTCTCCTACATTCCTCACTCCCATCCAAATACAAATTTGAGTACTACCCTACCCTACCCTTGGACTTGTTCAAACCTAAACTAACACCTTCATCCTCCTCGCCAACTTCTTCTAGATCCCTTATCTCTCCAACTGATATGTCTCCACTTCAATAACCTATTGATATTGGTCCCCTCATATCTACTAGAATTAAAGATGATCAAATATTTCTAGTTTATTCTTTATGTAATTTAGTATCCCATTTTTCCAATGCATATTTCATTGACTTCATTGGCAATACTCACTTGTTTGTTGACTATCATTCCCTTGATAAAAGATAAATAGGGTGTTAATCATCCCACATCTATGGAATCTCCACTTGCTACTTCTCTTAGTGCAACTACAATATCTTGTTTATTTCCTTGCACACCATCTAATAGTCCAAATTCATTGGTCAACCATCAATGGGATAGGGAAAACTTGTTTGATTAGGAGTTTGATGTGTAGGTATCATATCTTCAACTCATCCATGTATATGCACATGTGTAATTTCTTTCTAGATGACTTGCATATTTTGTGAGCTTTATTTTGTATAATACTATTTGTTTGTGCATATTCTTATATCTTAGTTTCCATTGGAGGACCCATAATACCGTTGTAAGTATATGGATATATGAGAAACGGAATGCCATGAGATTCCTCCATTTATAACTAACATTTCTCCTACTCTATATTTTACTTTCTTGAATTTCCTTAGGAATGATGCAAAATGATGGGATCTTTAAGCATCTTTTATTTTGACCCAAGTTGGAGTATTTACTCTTTTTCATTTTTCATCCTCTATGATTGTATATTTTTTCTTAGGGAATGATGACAATTCTACCAATACTCCACTATTACCTCTTTTTCCATACATACTAACCCTAAGGCATACATATCTCTTTCAATGTGTCTTCACGCATTGTTTCTAATGTATATGTGATATTATTTTTATTCATATCTTTGTCATTCTTTTGACATGAACTTAGGTGTGTCATATTTTCTTTTTACAAAATATCACATTTTCTTGCCACTCCTTAGGGGTAGCACAATCAATGCTTCTAGAGGCATACAAATTAATAAATCATTCCTAGAGATCCTTTTTTACATGTCCCCTTTCTCACATAAAATTAATTTCATACCTCTAATTTATTTAATTATTTTAAAGAATGGTATATATTTAGTCACACATGAAAATGTTGAAATAAACAAACACATAGACACACATAGAGATAGCATGATTCAAGAGTATTAGTGTCAACAATAAGTGTTGTAAACTTGCATTCCTAATGTTTGTTCTTATTATTTATTTTGTATTTACCTATTATTATTATTTTGGAGAATCTAATATCATCATGACGTGTAAGACCATCATATGTTAGTATAAGATGTAGAAGTTAATAATTATGCCTAATGTTGAACATCCAAATTACTAGATTGTAGATCAAGATACACCTTCAATTAAAAATAAAGAACAAAATAGAACAAGAAAAAAATCACTTATTTTATTTATAAACAATTTACAAATTTATATCTCCTAAGATTCAATGATCTTCTTATAAAACAACTAACTCATTTGACAACAAATTAGAAAAAGTTGACAGCAAATTGAAAAAAAATGACGACTAACTAAGAATTATTGACAGTCAAAGTTGATGAATTGATGATTAATAAACAGAACTGAAACTAACATCTACTATGTTGAAACATATATTCTTAACACCACTAGAGGCCAATGCCTTAGTAATGATCGGACTACACAGACTTTTTCTGCCCAATGTGAAGAATGAATTAGCAGAAGTCTTAGTGTGATTGATAGGCTTAACTTTGAAGCAGATCCTCAAGGTAGAGGAAGGAATAGAAATAAGATCCATTGGTAAGGGTGATTGTGCAGAATGTATTTCCTGGCCTTTTATAACCAAAAAAGTATAATGAATTGAATCCTTATATCAAATTTGCAGACAACTGATAAGTCAGCATGTTCACAACAGCCCCACGTATGATGCAAAAATAGTCGACACAGATATCGACCAGAATTAAAAAACCCGAAGTCACGATTTTGGTAACTTTTGGAAACGTGGAAAAGTAGTGCGGCCACAAATAGTTAATTTTTGCGCGTATTGATTTGACTTGAGAAGACTTTTCATAACAGAAGTGGGAGGCAAGCACAATGTGAAGGGGTAATGATTTGAGACAATTGTTTGCTGATAATATTAAATTAATATATTCGAGATATTTTAGTAATCATTCACCTATATTTTAATCATCTGAATTTTTTGTCCTTGTGCTTATACATATGGTACTATCTATGTGCATAGAAGCCCTTGACATATGAACAAGTGTGTCTGTCCTTGAGGGAACAGTGTACAGCGTGATAACATACAATAATATGATTTTGCCTATTTTCGTCAATTATATGATGGGTATCTCACGATAGTATTATAATGTAACCTATATTTTAATCATCTATTTTTTTTGTCTTTGTGCTTATACATATGGTACTATCTATGTGCACAAAATCCCTTGACATATGAACAAGTGTGTCTGTCCTTGAGAGAACAATGTACAGCGTGATAACATACAATAATATGATTTTGCCTATTTTCGTCAATTATATGATGGGTATCTCATGATAGTATTATAATGTAAAATAATGATTTTTTATATTTTAAAAAGTGATTTATTTTATATTAATTTTTTATTAATGAAAAAATAATTAAATATATGTATACCTTGGAATTTCTACTGCTCTAAATGTGCAAAATAACTAAGAAATGCGAATGGTAAAATACCAAGGACACCTCAAGATTAGCCAAAAGAGTGATACAACGAAAAGGAATGTAAATAAACTGAAACACAAACAATTTTACCTCCCTTAGTGTTGATACCTCTTTGATTGGCCCTTGCTTGGATTGGTTGTGTGCTCCTTAGATGATTGCTTGAATGTCTAAATGCAAGATTGGAGGTGCAAATGATTAAAAAGATGGCTAGATGATGGTAAAGGATTGAGGATTCAAATTGGCAGCATGTAGTTATGATAATGCAAAGTGTTTAGAAGGAAAATTGGCAGCATTTAGTTGCTCCAAATGAAAGTCCTCCCAAAATGCCCTTGAGAAGGGGGTATTTATAGAGGATTTTGAATTCTCTAGAGAATTCAATGGTCAAAATTGCTCCAACAAGGCCAAGATGAAGGGCTATGGTGGGTTGAGAACCCACAAGCCCTCACATCTTGACATGTGGAAAGTTAAGTGGACAAGGGGATATGAGGTGTAAGTGAGGTGTCAAGAAGGTACATGAGGTGGAAAAAGGACAAGCACCTTGGGGAGTGAGAAGATTTCCACAAAAAGGGATTTCTTGTCCCCAAGTGGGATTGAAAGGGGCATTTGAGGAATTTTGGAATTCCTCAAAAGTCTACATGGAAAAAGGAAAGGTGGTTGGGGATATAAATGTCATAAGATGATCTAGAGGATAAAAGGTGGGCTCCAAAAAGATGGGACTTGGTCACATGTGGGATTGTGACAAGTCCAAGGTTGGTCACATGTGGAGATTGTGACAAGTCCAAGGTTCTAGAAGCCTTGGAAGGATGGAATGTGAATTAAAAATTCACATATAAAATAGGGGAATCTAGGAAGAATAAAAATTAAAAATTCCTTGGAGAATGATTAGGCTTAATTAATTAGTAATTAGAAGATAAATAAGGATTAGAAGCCAACTTGCAAAAGTTGGAGGATGTGACACATCCTAATCAAGGATTAGGCATGTGCATCCCTAATGAAAATTAGGAAATGGATTAGGACTAGATGAAAATGACATGTGAGGAATTAAATAAATGTAATATTTATTTAATTTATTTGATGAAAAGAGGATTAAGGAGGGTAAGGTATTTAATTATTAATTAAATACCTTGAGGATTGAGAATTAAAGATATTAATTAAATAATAGTAATATTATTTAATTAACTGGATAAGAGGATATTTAGGCGAAAAGTGATAAATTTGGATAAATTAAGTGTCCAAATTTGGATGTCTACATTTTGCCCCTCTTTGAGATGGTGTTACAAAGTAACATCATTTCAAAGAATATTAAAACATAGAACCTAGAAGAAGATGGTTAGATTGGAAAAGATGCCCCAGTCATTCAAAGAAGTAACTAGGAAGGAAGATGATGAGGGTAAAGATGAAAGTTAGGGATGAAGGATGCCCCCTTGAGAGGACATGCGGGTTCAAGAGAACACGTGTGGGCTCTCGAAATAGATGATGTGATGCAAGGAGATGAGGAAGATGATGCAAGGTGATGGGTAAGAGAGAAGGAGAAGCGATAGGAGATGGATGAAGCACAAATGGATTTGAGGACAAAAGGTGATGTTGCCCCAGTCAAGGTACAAGCCAAAATGGGTTGATGATGGATGGAGTGTTGTCAATGAGGGAATTAAAGATTCCAAAACAACACGAGGATAGGGAAGGATACATCCCACCGAGTGGTATTGATGAGGGAAGGATGCATCCCAAAACACCACTAAAAGATAGGGAAGAATACCTCCCGATGATGATGATGAAAGTGTTGTTGATAAGGGAAGGATACATCCCAAAACAACACCAAAGGGATAGGGAAGAATACCTCCCGATGATGATGAGGAAAGTGTTGTTGATGAGGGAAGGATACATCCCAAAACAACACCAAAGGGATAGGGAAGGATACTGATAGATGATGATGATGATGATGATGAAAGTGTTGGTAACGAGACTGGGGACAAGACCAAGGATTCGATTAGGTGATTTATATGAGATTGAATAGATGAGGAGAGGATTGATATGTGAGATGGGGAGAAGGATTTTAAGATTTGGACAGCTCAGATTAGGGGTTTGGTTAAGCTCATATTGGGATAAGATTAAAGCTCAAATGAGGATTGGATTGAAGACTAGAATGGTTGAAGGATATGATTGGATTGATTCTACACCGAGTTCCGGGGTTTAAAGGAGCGTAAGGTGTTGACAATCAGATTTTTCCCGATTTGGCAATTTTTAAAAATTGTCAAATTTTGCCATTTTAGGAAACTTCATGGTCGTATGTTTGAGAGTCCCAATTTTTTCCAAAAAATACCCATTGGTGAGATAGGATGAATTGCCAACTAACATCCCAAATTCGATATATGCATTTTGAGTTATGAGCGAAAACAATTTTTTAAAATGTTGGGAAAAAACACTAAATTGGGATTTTGAGGGTCAAGATGAAACTTTGAGGCCCCGAAAATGGGTCAAATCGGGTTCCAACGACTTTCAAAAATCTTGATTGGAAATCCACTCGTTAGCTCATAATGCAACCACCTGTCAAATTTCAGCTCAAACGGACACCCGAGTCAAAAGTTACGGCCTCCGGAAGTGTCGGGGTAAAATCAAAAATTAATTTTGAAAAATTGAAGACATGGGTTTTGTTCGCGGAGGGAAATTAGGAAATGGGTCAGGATCAATTTTTTGAA